>JANHFX010027973.1:11661-25347 GCA_027560015.1 Chloroceryle amazona
CTCCATCCCTGGCTGTGTTCAAGCCCAGGCTGGACGGGGCTCTGAGCACCCTGCTCTAGTGGGAGGTGTCCCTGCCCGTGGCAGAGATGATCTTGAAGGTCCCTTCCTACCCAAACCATTCTACGATTCCCTATTTCTTTAAACAACCTTCCTATCACAAGACTCCAGCTGGGATGTCTATTACCCTTAAAAATCCAGGTGGAGATACTGGGAGCTCTCAGCCAGACAGGAGAGTTTGAGGCTGCGTCTTTGCAGTCGGCCTGTTTATAACCCAAGATCCCTGTAATTCGGGAAAGCTCGTGATTTCCATCGTTTCCTGTTCCCTGTGTGGTGACTGTTGGTTTTGTCAGGCGGTGATGGGTGTTAAATCACCAAGGTGATGTAAATGTGAGATCACTTAATACTTGGTTGTGTGAGAGGGTGGATCCTGCCCTAGACGAGGCCGTGCTTGTGCCAGTATGCAGGGAAAATGAGGTGGGATTACATCTTTGGGTGAAATTTTGTGGTTAAATTATACACAGAACCCCAAATCCACTTTCCAAACCAGAAATTAATTAAAATCACAACTAGTTTTTCTGAGCAGAAGACACTTTTCATTGAAGCATCCATCTAAACTGATTATGTGTTTCCTTTTTCCCCCCTCCCCAGTGTATACTGGCCTCTGTTTGTCTTAATATTTTACTTCATCTGCCCCATTCCTCACTTCATTGCAAAAAGAGTAAGCGATGACAGTGATGCGGCCAGCAGTGCCTGCAGGGAGCTGGCTTATTTCTTCACAACTGGGATTGTTGTTTCTGCCTTTGGATTTCCTATAATCCTTGCCCGGGTTGAAGCGGTAAGTGCTGCTTGTTAATTTTTATTTTTAAGATGCCAGTTACTGAGTAGAATCTTGAAGTGCTCTGTTGCTGTTTGTAAATCCTGCCTTTAATGTTGTTACTGTGATGTTTCTGGATTCTGATGAAAACAATCTCCTGAAATTTTGTCTTTTAATGCTGCTTTTTGAGCTGAGCAAAGCATGTGCCTGACTAAAAAGTTTTTAGCTGTTTGTTGCTTGGTTGTTTGTTTTTTTTTCCAGTTTTGTTTAGGTCCAGTACAAGATACTCCCTCCTCCTCCATCTCATGCCTCTCTGTCTCGTCAACTCCTGCACTGCTTCTCATGCCACCTTCCTTCTTTTTCTCTCAGAAGGTCTGCTTTCTCCATGTAGGATGCTGAAAACGTGGTGCCTGGAGTGCGTTATCAGTTAAAAGGCCAAACTTCCAGAGCTGCCCTTCTGCTTTTCAAAGCTCACGCTTTGTCCCCTCAAACTCTGAGGAAATTCTGCTAGTTTCTTTTCTCTGCTTTCTGAACTGCTCTAGTGGCGAGATTTTTTTGGTCACATTTGTTTTGCAAGACAAAGAACTCTGGTCCTGTCTCCCTAACTACCTAGTGGTGGTGTTTTAAATGTTTTGTTGTTTTTCAGTTTTGCTTAAAACTATTGTGCTTCATTTTGAGTTCCTCGTAGCCCGATGGTTTTTGTCTTGAAGTTGGGGACCTGACACAAGCGGAGCCAGAAGTGACCACGAGGGGGAACTCCAATTTATAGCTATTTTTTAAGAGTCAGTGTCACTTGATTAAATTTAGTGGGGCAGATCATTAAAGAAAGCTGTTTACCTTTAAAACCCACATGCTTGTTACTGGCATTTATTTGACAGGTGATCTTTTCTTTTGTCACATAAAGAAGAGCGCTCGTTTCACCAGATTTCTTTTATGACTTTCTAATCTTTCAGTGACTTGTGTGGCAAGGTAATTAGTTTGTTCTGAAACATGGTATTATTAGCCCGTCTGTTGAAGTAGCAATAATAGGAGTGGTTGGGAATTGAATAAGTCATCACTTTAATGGAATTGTTTATAGTTTGTCTGTTTTTCTTTATGCTTTTATCACCTTTCTGTAGTATTTCGTTCAGTTTATCTAATGCATATAAATAACTGGCCTGAGCCTATCTTAAAAGACCTGCTTTGATTGTTTCATTTCCTTGTATTTCAGATCAAATGGGGAGCCTGTGGTCTGGTGCTGGCTGGCAATGCAGTCATTTTCCTTACTATTTTAGGCTTTTTCCTTGTGTTTGGTAGAGGAGATGACTTTAGCTGGGAACAGTGGTAGGACACCGCGCCGCTGCTGGCAATCGTTCACAGCACGTGTACGTATCCTCCACGCGTGTCTATGTGTGTATGTTATGACGGACGTGTGCGCGCCGAGGTGTACGCACGTGCACGTGCGCGTTGTTTTACGTTGTTACATCACAATAACCGGCTTGTTTGAAATGCACTTCGGCCAAAGGGAGAAGGCCCAGCTGTCTGTGTGTGTTTGGTAAATGCTGGAAGCACTGTTGCAAACTTGTTTCCAGATAAGCTGTTTTACTTGTCTTTGGTTTTTGTTTTCCCCACTCCTTATGCATTAAGTTCTGTTCTAATCATGGTGGTATCGTGGAGATGTGATAGCGGTCAGCGTGGCTGTTGAGGTTTTTTTAACCATGGAATCCAAATTGGCCACTGTAAAGATTTATTCTGGTATTGTTCAGCTTGATCGATCTTTTTGGCTTTGATTAGAGTTGAATGAATACTTGCTTTTCATTTAAGTAATTGTCATTCTAGTGATTTGTTTTGTTGTTGTTTTTTTGTTTTTGTTTTTCCTTGATAACATAAAGCCAAACATATGTTATGCCAACCTTTTTACTACCTTGTGAAAGAAAAGATTTTAACCCTGGTTAAAAATCCTTCCTTCCACTTAACAGTGTTCATTTAAAAAAATATATCTACAGTGTCTTTGGAGGGGAATTATTTTGGGAGTAATACATTTTAATGTCTCTTTAATGCTTAGAGCTGACATTTCTGCTTTTGAGAACATGCATAAGAGAGGTAACTATGTTCAGGACACCTGCAATCGCAGTAAAATATCCAGCTCTGTGTTCTTAAGTGTGAAGTGCCTGTATGGCAAAGAAGTGAGTGTTCTGCTGGGTAGGGCTTCTTAGCTCCTTGCTTCTCTTTAAAACTTACTCAAGTCCCAGGTTTGGTTGTTCTTGTTTTTATTGTTTTGGGGTTTTTTTTGTCTGTGAGAAGATTGATTGTTATAGTAAACCACTATATATTTAAACATCAATATCCTAGTAAACATTCACATAATCACACTTATAAAAGTAAATTTCTTTACTGTTTTGACTGGCTGAATCCTGCAAATTTGTAAAAATGCATTCTGCTGTGACCCTAACTGGAGAAGGCATTTCAGTAACCTGCAGAGGGTAAAGGAAGAGACGTCGTAGTTTCTTCTGGCATATGGTGTATGTTACACTGAAGTGCATCTAGGCTGTAAAAGAAGAATTGACATTAAGGAACGGGTTTTTGGGGGTGTTAATACTCACTGAAGACATGGCAGGAATACACTTGGGAAGATGCTGAGCATAAACAGTGTCTTCTTCCTGGCTTACAGTTAAACCTGTTGGACCCTACTGGTCTGTAAAGTTCTACTGGGGAAATTATTTGTTCTAATTATGAGCCGAGTTATTTAGAGTAAATGTACTTGCCGTATAAAGTCCTGCTCTGGAAGAAGTTGCATTTCTATTATTTTTTCTTTATACAGTGGCATTTTTCATTCGAATTAGTGAAGTAAACCAGCAACTATAGCATGCAATTTAAGTGCCTGATCTTGTAAATGCCTAATGTTTTTGCTAAGAATTCTGCTTATCTCCTGTTAAAACACTCCTGTGCTCGCAGGGGTAGATTTTGAGTATTTTTACTCCTTAGAATTCATGTACCAAAGGCTGCAAAGGAAGGCCACAAACCTACTCAATTACTGACACAATTTTGCTGTCAAGCCAGTGGTGTGAAAAACAGCTGAGATGATTTTAATTTGAATTAGAGACACCTTATTTGTAGCATCTGTTGTGGACCTGTTAGTAGATGACGTGTGTGTTTGTGGCCGATTGGGATCCAGGCAGTAAAGATGTGACAATCTAAACTGAAAAGGAGGATTAGAAAGTGCAGTCTTGGAGAGGTTGCTTCTTTGACAGATTATTTTATTGTGCTGTATTTCTTTTGCTGTTTCTGTGGTTGGTGGGTACCTCATGAAATGGCAGGTAGATGTTAAACGGTAGAAGTCAAGGCTCCTTTGTTTGGTTTCGTTCTTTTTGAAGCTGCTTCATGCTCTAATCCTTCATGTGAACTTCATGGACCTTTAATTTTAAAACATGTCACTTTAAACTTGTGTTTAACAGTGTTCAAATCATGGAAATCTTACTTGACCTCTCAAAAAGTAAATTTGCTTGAATGAGGCTTCGATATCAAATAGTAAAGGTTAAAAAAAATAATGTCAGGTTGGTTGGTTTGTTATTTTTTTATTTAGAGCTTCACTTCTTAACACAAACCTGGTGCTCCGATGGCTGGTGCTGGGCATCCTGTCACTATTTACCAGTAGCAATTTACTGTGGTTTCTCTGAAATTGTTTTCCTCTAGGGAAGAAGTGAATACTATGTATCCAAAGTGCCTTAATTTCCATACTACACTGTTTTTGTGAATGCATATACGTGGCAATATCAGTATGTTTCATAATCAGCTGAAGATCTGTTACTGCACTTTATAAAGCCTCCCTGTCAACTAACGACGTTTTCTGTCATTGGAATGCAGTGCAGCTTTTGTAACTTTTGTAAACACTATTGTTGTTTTCTGTGATTGTCGGGGTCTGGAGATGAAGTATTAAAACATATTTTACTTTTTTTTCAAATTGTCTAATAAAACTGACTTCTTGAATTGTCTAATAAACATATCTGATGCTTAAGTATTTGTCTGTCTTAAATTTCAAGGTAACAACAAATTCTTATGTGAATGATAAGAGAAAACATACCCAGGGATTGCTTTCATCAGGGTATAAATGGGATAATGAGCAGATTACTGAAGCCATGACCCAGCTGGGATGCAGAGGGCATCAAAGTTCTTCCTCTTCTAGGTTGCTACTCCAGTAGTGAAGTTGGTGAATACATTGAAGTGTGTGATTTATTTTTTTTATTTTTATTTTTTTGTTGGATCCCACCAATGCTTATGAAAATAACAAAGCCTGTTCAGTTGTTTTAATCTATCTGTGAAAGGACTCACCATCAGGAGGTGGCTGTACCGTCTGTGCTCTGAATAGCTGGTGCTTTCAGTTCACAGCAATGATCTGAGCAGCAGAGCTTTGCAGAAGGTGAGTGTATTTGTGCTTTGGATCGGTTAGCTGCTGCCTTTGCCTGCTTTTGCAAAAGCAATCACAAAATCCTTTTGGTTGGAGAAGGCCTTTAAGGTCAAAAAGTCCAACCCTTCCCCCAGCACTGCCAGGGCACCACTGAACCCTGGCCCTCAGCACCACAGCTCCACGGGGGGCTTGGAAACCCCTCCAGGGGTCACGGGGACTCCCCCCCTGCCCTGGGCAGCCTGGGACAGCCCTGGACAGCCCTGGATGGGGGGGAAGAAATTGTTCCTCAGCTCCAACCTCAACCTCCCCTGGGGCAACTGGAGGCCAGTTCCTCTTGCCCTGTGTATGGGGTTGCTGTTCTGCCCTGCCTTGCTCCACACATAAGGTAACTTTGGTCTCTAGCCTTGATTCCTGAGCTGCCTTATTTAGCCAGGTCCTGGATTTGCCAGTATTACTTTTATGGCCTAACTTTTAGTTTCTACCCCTCCCACCCTTGTTCTCGTAGCTGCTTCTTTTTGCAGGGTCAGGAGTAGGGTGGAGTGGTCCCAGTCACACACAAGTTTTGGTCCCTTAAGAAAGCTGGTGACCTTCCTAACTAGTTATGACCTTGGGTAACTTTCTGAAGTCTTTAAACAGACTTTAATCCCATAAAATGAATGTAAGCTCACTAATACCCGGGAGTTAACCAAACAGACGCGTCCTAGTATGCCCCATGTAGATTTTTATTGTGAAACTGGAAATTATGTAAAGCTTTAAAATGTTATTTGTAACCCTCTCAATTGTTATCCCAGCGTGACTTTAAAGAAACTACATCATTTACTCAGTGGGGATTGTTTCTGATCTATGATAATGGATGGGGAGACTATTTAATTAAGCTGGATGCACACAAGGTGCTAATGACTAATTGAGTTGTTTAAGTGACCAGGAGATACTAGGGGGCTTTACAGGCAAGTGTCTCTTGATAAAATATGTGAGGTCTGGTGAATTGTGATTGAAGTTCAGAGGGACACTCTTAGTGAAACACTTTCTCTAATGGCCAGTCTCTCTATTTATCTTATTGTTTTGCTTTTGTTCTTTAGGATGAGGTTTATTTCAGCAGCATCTCTGGCTTACTTTCAGATATGGGTTGCAGTTATTTATGCCCCTTGAGAGCAGCGCTTCAGCTGGAGGTACTTCACTTATTTGGAATTACTACTTCCCGTAGTTCTAGATTTTAACAAATATTCTGGATGCTTCTTTTTTTCTGATGGCTCATTTTAAATGGACTGGTTGATAGCTCCTTGCTTACCCTCCCATGAGGGTGACCATCCCTTCTCTGCGTGTGGAGACAGCATTCTGGCTGCTGGCCCTCAACACTTGGAGGTCCTTATGGCCATCCTTGAGGCAGGTACTGCTGGGGAGAGCACAGGAATTATAAAATAGTGCTATTCTTTAGATGACAGGAGGAAGATTGTTTCTAAAGTGAGACCAAGCCTGTGGCTTTGTTAAATTAATTTATGGATATTGACTATAATTGTGTGAAATTCTGTATAATACAGTCTCATCTTAGAGCCTTTGGGTATAGGGAAGACTTCTTCCTGTGAAACAAGCTGCTAACATTGCTGTCCGTTAAAACAAAGAATTTCAAGTATGTAGTTACAGCAGCTCTCCCAGGTGTCATGATCTGAAACCCTGATATTTTCCTTGTTAGCTGTTTGCTTGCTGACAGCTGAACTCCCAGTTCAGTGCTGGAAATTGTGGTGTTTTGTATTTTTAATTGCATGTTTTACTGGGGAATGCTTAGAAAATTAACTGTTGATTTTTGTGGAGGTTAAAACACCAAACCACACACACACATAAAATCCCCTGGATCATGTTCAAGCTCCAGTTGTACATAGTTCATTCGAAACCCTGTGAAGTGAGGAATAGAGTGCTGAGGCTCAGAGCTCGAGGCAGGAAGGGGCTGTTGACGTCTCCTGGTAGGTCCAGGAGGTCAGCTAAGGCTTCGATGTCTGTCAGTATTGGTTTTATCACCTGGTTTGAGCTTGGTTTACCAGTACAGTGGGTAAGATGCTTTAATTTTCTGGGTCAATATGAATGTATAACAGATGCTGCTTGGATGGTTTTGTTTGCTTGAGGATTTGGGGAGAAGTTAAACAGTATTTATCGTGCTTTGCAAAGCATGTGCTTGGAATAAGAGGATTGATCGTGACATTTGTATGTTTTGCTTACCCGTTGTTGTGACTGTTTGATCTGGGCTTGTGATTTTGTTACTCATTTAATTCCTTCCTAAGACTGGTATTTCACAATATAATAGGAGCCTTTGTTACCAGTTTTCCATCTTTCAAATGAACAACAAAAAAAAAAGAAGGCCTTTACACATCAGAGAAACAAAAGCTGCAGTGGTTGTTACTTACTGGCTACTGGTCAAGTTGTCCTTTTTTGAAGCTGGTGGGAATTGGCTGTTGGGGTCAAGGGGGCAGGGAAGGAGGGATGAGAGAGGCCCAATCCCATTAGATGCTGAATCCTTCCATGTCTGAGGGCAATCCATGAGTGTGCTGATGAGTCACTTGTGTGCGACAGACTGTTCGTCCCGTCTGCGGGGCTGTTTCTGCTGGCTGTGCCACACAGGATGAGGGGGGATGTTGGCTCTGGGAATCCACATGCCTGTACTTCAACAGAGGGCACTTTACTCTGGCAGAAGATTCAACAGCTTGTCCTTGTTTCTAGTAACATGGATCGGTGTCATCCTGCATGGCCAATCTTTCTCTGGTATCCTGTTTGGGTGTTTTTTCTAGCTGAATAAATGCTAATGATTGCAGTGAGACAGTAGGATGTTTGAAACAGCTCCAGGATGATGAAACGATTTCCCATATAATGTCTTGAAGAGAACTCTGCTTTTAGTTTAATTTTAAATTTAGTTTAAATAGAGAATATTTCTCGTGCATAAAGTGAATTTTTACCTTTTGAATCAGATAACACAAAATAATAGACTTTAGGCAGTCCAGAGCACGCCATCTGTTCCATACATTCCTTCAAAGAAGATTGCATTCCTGATAAATATTTGGCTGTTTAATTAAAATCTACAGCAGAAAATATGTTAGTTTACAAGGATCTTTTAATAGCTAGACAGATACTCTTGAGAAGCAATTTCAAGATTCACAGTCTTTATCTGGTAGTCTCGTAAGTGAGCAATGTGTAAAGTTAATTAGGAGTCAGCAAACAGCCTCAGTTAGGATTCAAATTATTCAATGTCTTTTTGACACCTCCAGTTTGACGCAGGTGTCTCTTTGTCCCCCTCCGCTTCTACAGCAGTGGTAGCCCAGCGTTAGTCTCTCTCTATCTGTCCTTAGTCCCTTTTCCCCAGGGCCCAGCTCTGCAAGGAAAGCACAGAAGGTCCCGGTTCCAAATGGGTGTTGAGCTGCAGCTGTGTTCTAACTCTTGGAGGTGCTCAGAAACCCTTCAGGTCCCTTACCTAAGCTCAGCCACCTCGGAGACCCCCCCTTCCTGCTCCACATGCACTTTTAGCTACAGTTCTATCAAAACAGCTGAACAAAACCAATTCAAAGCAACCCCCCCAGTTGCTGGCAGTTCCAGGGTCTCTGGAGTAAGAGTGTGAATGTTAAAATGCCACAGTTGGTAATTGCAACCAGTCCTTGCTTCCCTGCCCTGGTGGGATGGAGCTATTGTCAGCTGCGGGCGTCAGAAGCAGCTGAGCCAACATCCAGTCCCATGTTTAACAAACATTGATTTATGGATAGAATTAATAAGATGGAAAGATGGGCAGGCAAGTGGCAATTTAGAAACAACTATGTCATAAAATGCTAACTAGTTCTGGATGTGAACTGATGGCTTTGACTTCCAATTTCTAATTACTTAAAACTTGTGTTTAACAAGCTAAAAATATTCGGTGCACTTCTGTAAGGACTGACTGTCTCCCATACACCAAGAAGCCATTCTGAGATGACAGTTTCTTTAATCAGGAACAGCTTTGGCAGTTATAATTCCTCCTTTTGAGTGCTATTGTCTTGATTGCCCTTGCCCCGTTTTTCCTCATTTGCTTTTTGGTGTCATTGCGCAACGTGCTTATAAAAAAAAAAATAATCTTTTTTAGTGCAACTTCTTTTAATGAAAAATTTGAGCTTGTGTTTTGTGACCACACCACTGGCTAACTTCTAAATTGTCTATCCAAGGTGGAAGTTTGGCCTTGAACTTGAGCTGCACGACAGCTCGAGGTGCTGAATGCTAACTCCTGTCAGTGTAGTCACTTCTCTGTCAGATGCGTTAAGGAGCCAGAGGGTTTGGGTAGAAGGACAGTGGTCACTCTCTTGTGATGTAAAGAGAATTACCCAGAACCTCTTTCTAGATGTGGCAAGACTAAGCAGAGCAGATGTATGGGGAGCCTTGAGATTGGATCTTTTTTCCTCTTTGTTTTTGTGAAATGAGGATGTGCTCTTTGAGCCTCAGGTGGTAATACCTGATCTAAATCCAGCGTCACTAGATCAGGCCAGTAACCGCTGTACCGGGGTGTGTTTCTGTGCTGTTACTCCAGTACCAGTGGCTCAGCAGTGGGTTCAGTAGGAGGTCCTGGCAGGAACGGTTTCACATCCCTGTGTCCAACACCACTTGCAGCTCTGGGATTCGAAGGCTGAGCTGGCCCCAGAATATTTGATGTAAACCAAAGTCCTGTAGCAGATCGTGGCTTGTGCTTTTCTAGCAGCGTCTGAAGGTGTATTTGGACAGCCAGAGCTGGGGTGTAACGTGGTAGTGGGGAAAAATGGGACAAGTGCCATTAAATGTACAAGTACGTATATGTTCACAGACCCCACTGCAGACATCTGTAGGTATAATTTCTTTCTAGAACATAGACTATTATGCGTAGCAAGGCCAGGATGAGGAAAGAGTCCCCTCTTTCCCTGTGATGGAGCTCAGACAGGAACAGGGAACAAGACGTGACTGAAAATAAAATCATAGTCTGCACATTAAAAAGAAAAAAACAGGTTTCCTGCAGCGAGTTACCTGAAAGACACACACCCCGCCCCCCCCAAATAAAAATCCTACGGAATAACTTTTCTCTTGCAAGCCAGTAAGTTGTCTGGGGGTTGAACTGGACTCAGTGGTGGTAGGTTGGTCATTAACTAGTGAAAGGATTCCAGTGTGAATAAATATCCTGCTCTTCTCAGAGCTTGTCTCAGCTCCTAGTGAAATCACTGGGGTTTGGGTTTGGTCTGAATTTTCTGTTCCCTCAGTGAGCAGCACATGGTTCGGTACCTCCCCAGCCCAATCTCATTTGATGGGAATCTCTTCGTCAGACGTAAGGAGTGCAGCTGAAGCAGGTTACTGGCACTTTTGGTGACTCTGGGGAAGGCCGAGTACAGTGAATGAAAAGGTTCTTCGTGGTGCAGCTCCACGTGAGGCCATCAGTAGCTGTGATGCTGCACTGGGATCTCCAGACAGGTTAAAGTTTACGATGCAGTGGTGACATTTCTGATTTAAAAAAAAAGCCCCAGTTTATTGTCATTGGGCTGTAATTTATTTCAGTGGTGAGGTATACAGTAAATTAAATCCGTGTGCTAAATCTTGAAGGCTTTATTAATAGTTTGTAAGTTTTAAACTTCTTTCACTAGCTCTGATTTGGCATATTTGTATTACTTTTTTAATGTTCTGCTTTTAAATGTAATTTTTTCCTGATGGCCCAAGCTCTATTCAGAATGGAGGGATTTTTTTTCAAGGTGAAGAACCTGCCTTATAATTTTTGAGAGTATCTGCTTTGCCAGTTCTGATGATTTACCGTGTTTCACTGCACGAAGTTTGTCCCAAAGTGGTTCCTCCAACTTTGTGGGCTGTAAGGTATTTTTAGTGTATACCTCTGACTTGGAGTGAAAAATGGCCCAATTAAGTTAATTTTAGTTTCATCTTCTGTTTAGACAGTGAATGCTTCTGACAAGCAATGAAAGTCATTGTCAGTGACAGCACTGATACCTCTGCATGCTCCTTTATCTTTTGTGGTGTGAATAATTACACCGATAGAAATAAACATAATTTTGCTGGCTCATTTACAAAGAGATCCTGAACTTGCTGATTCTTTGCAGAAGGTTTTGTGTAAGTAAAGCAAAGGGTAAACCCATCATTCTCCTGTCTGTTCCTCAGACACTGAAGTGCCCATTTGTATCGTGCCTGACTCTCTCCGGCCATGGTGTAACGTAGTTGAAGTTACCGAGGCTCATTGCATTCCCCTCACTCAATCTCTCCTGTAATGTGCAGGTAATGAGGAAGTCTGTAGGTAAACTCATTATGAGGATCAGTCAATAAGTCTTTTCCTGTAGGCTTTTAGTAATCAGGTTAACTTGATAGCGTTTCCCTGGCCTTCTGAAAACTGAAATGGCAGTCACCGGCCATCCGTTATGACTGTATTTGTCTTTGGAGTCTGAGTGCAGGAACAGGATTTAGGCTGGTTTGTTCCCACTTAAACATCAACACTTCCCTAAATGAAACCTTTTGAAGTTAGTTTTATTCATAGTCTTCAACAGTCAGATTTAGCTCTCTTCAACTCGTACGAAGAAGCTGGAGTGGTGGAAATGGAAAGTGGCGGTGCAGGGAACGGCAGCCGATGCTTAGCTGGGGGGATCCGTGGGTGCCACAGGGTTAGCAGCCGTCTCCCGTGATGGAATGATGTTGTGTTAAACATGACCTTTCTGAAGGGAAAACCTGTCTGAACTGGATTATCAAATCATGCTGGTGTTCGATATGCTTCAAGCAGAGACCTTTTGGCTAAAATACCTGATCAATAAGGGAGAATCTTGGTCTTTGGGGATGCAGAGGATCTCTAAAAGTGCAAAACAAAGGGCTGTGACATTATAAACAGGGGATACAAGTGGAAGACCAGAGTATGTGCTGCACCTGAATCTTCTCTTCTGCTCTACTTCAGTTTTGTATGAACAACTCTTGTCTGGATGCAGCACAGAATTTTTGCCTGTGTGTGGAGGGACTGAAATTCATGATCCTTGTGATCCAGATTTCAAGGTTCACTGGTGTTGGTGTGGATCCTTGCTAACAGAAACCAGCAGGAGAGGGGTGACTCCTTCCTTGCCCGTCCTTGTCCTCTCCAGTGTCAGCAGTGGCTCAGCCTGTACCTCCTTGTGCAAGAGCAGTTGGCAAAGGGAGGTCACGCCATCGGAGGGAACGTTTCCCACGTGGGGATGAAATATGCCATACAGATCAGTACCCTCCACGCGTCACCGTGCTCTGAACCTCGTCCATGTGGCACTGAAGCCTGGGGTTGCTACAACGGGAAACAGCTGTCCCAGTCAGCGCGGGCTGGCCTGGTGCCCATGCCTTGCAGCTCTGATTTTTGCTGCCAAGCACAGAGGGCAAAATTCTCAAAATCCATTGGCACAGTCTCTCACCAGCCTCCAGGTACGAGGGCGTAGCACCCTTCCTGCTGGCGGTGGGTGGATGGTACCTGCTGGTAGCATCAGCCCCTTGGCAGGGACTTCACCCCCGCTTTGTCTGGAGCTTTGTCTCTCTGTTGACCCTTTCCCTCAGAGCAGAATCCCATGATCTTCCCTTTGGTCACACCTCCTCTGTGCCAGAGCTATCTGTACATATCATTTCCACTCTGGTGGGGTCCATCTGCTTCTTGTTCTTGCTTCTTCCCATATCTGACCCTTCCTAGCCCATTTTTCCCCGGTTTCCCACCACATGCTCTCTCTGTACCCTTGTTTGTTGTCTTTTCTCGTGCTGTTTTCCCAGGCTGTGCCTTCCTTCTCAGCCATTATTTGTCTAGAAAATAAGTCCTGCCAAGTGTCAACATGGAATCATGAAACATCTCAGCATAGAAAGGGCTCCACCCATTCCCCATTTTTTTTTTTTCCCCCCACTCCATTTTTCTGATTTCCTTCCAAAACTGTTGGCCACTTGTGTTGGAATATTCCCTGATGTTTTGAAATTGTCAGATCTGGCTCTGAAAAGTTACTGAGACAGAAATGTCCTTGCTGCTGCACATAATGTCCCAGGAACCCAGTCCATCTGGTTTTGAGATGCATGTAAGATGTGCATTTCTAATAGGTCTTGATCACAGTCCATTTTAACAGGGATGAAATATTGCCAGAGTTGGAGACTGACACCCACAGCCTCAAGGGTAAAGGTCAAATTCCCCTTCAGATTAGTGCCTAAAACTGTGGTTTGGAGCAACACTGAAAAACTAGTAGCTGAAAACTGGGCACCGTATGCTGGGACCTGGCTTGATATTTAGGTAAAATAATCAGATTTTTTGGATATTTTTTTCATTGTTGTGGCTACTTTGGGGCAAATTACACAATTTTCTAGAAGCTACAGGAAAAAAAAACATGTTCTCAGGAGATGCTTGGTTGTGAAACCAGATCCAGACTAGATTTAAGGAAGAATTTTTTTATGCTGAGAGTGATGAGAGGCTGGCCCAGGCTGCCCCGAGAGGTGGTGGCTGCCCCATCCCTGTCCCCATTGCAGGGGAGGTGGCCGGGGCTCTGAG
>JANHFX010027974.1:4020-14612 GCA_027560015.1 Chloroceryle amazona
CCCTGGTGAGACCTCACCTGGAGTACTGCATCCAGCTCTGGAGCCCCCAGCACAAGAAGGATGTAGACATATTGGAGCATGTCCAGAGGAGGGTCACAGAAATGATTAGAGGGCTGGAGAACCTCTCCTATGAAAACAGGCTGAGAGAGTTGGGGTTGTCCAGCCTGGAGAAAAAAAGGCTTTAGGGGGACCTTCCAGAACCTGAAAGGGGCCTATAAGAAAGCAGGGGAGGGTCTATTCACAAGGGTTTGTAGTGACAGGACAAGGGGTAATGACTTTAAGCTAGAAAAGGGTAGATGTAGGTTAGACATTAGGAAAAAGTTCTTTAATATGAGGGTGACAGACACTGGCATAGTCACCCAGAAAGGTGGTGGAGGCCCCATCTCTGGACACATTCAAGGCCAGGCTTGATGAAGCTCTGAGCATCCTGACCTAATTGGAGATGTCCCTTCTTATTACAGGGGGGTTGGCCTAGATGATCTTTAGAGGTCCCTTCCAACCCAATACATTCTATGATTCTATAAAATGAGTATATAAGATGCCAGTCAAATAGGTAATCAAATACATAAATAAATACAGAGGTATTAAATATATTTGATATCCATAAATATCTGTGAAATGCAGGTGAGAATCTTCATTTGGCTTATAATACAAGACTCCTGAGGATAAAGAGAGAGAGTGGAAAATTTGGATGAAAAAGAAG
The DNA here is from genome assembly GCA_027560015.1 of Chloroceryle amazona. NCBI lineage: Eukaryota > Metazoa > Chordata > Aves > Coraciiformes > Cerylidae > Chloroceryle > Chloroceryle amazona. The sequence goes on from JANHFX010027974.1 coordinate 4,724, forward strand.
AGAGGGAACTACGATCCAGAAGAGAATGTTTATATGTTTTAGCACTCTGAGATCATCAGAATAACTGCAAGCAGGACCATCTCCAAAAACTTATCCTTAGAACCACCAAAATTTAACTAAATGCAGCATAAGCCTGAAATTAGTTAATTAATTTCAATAGATTTTTGGTATTTCCAGCCATCATGTATAAGGAATAGCTAGTGGCTGGTCCTAGCTGCAGTTTAAAAGGAGAGAGCATTCAGCAGATTATTCTTCCAGTTCTTCACAGAATGGTAGAAGTTGGAAAGGACACCTGCCCTTTAGGTATTTATAAACATTGATAAGCTTCCCAGTCAGTCTTCTCCAGACTAAACAGGGCCAGGTCTTTCAGCCTTTCCTCGTGAGAGAGTCCTCAACTCCACAAATCATCTCTGTAGCCCTCTATTGGATGCTCTCCAGTATTTCCCAGTCTCTCTTGAACTGGGAAGCCCAGAACTGGACACAGTACTCTAGATGTGGCCTCACTAGGACAGAGGGGGGAGAACCTCCCTTGACCTGCTGGCCACACTCTTTTTAATGCACCCCAGGATAACACTGGCCTTCTTGGCCATCACTGTCTGTGGACAATTGCAGTTCCAGACTTGACTACGGGACGATTTTCAGATGAAGTTACTTGGTATTGTGCCAATGACTTTAATGAAGTTCCTCTGATTGCTACCAGATGACAATTTTTCTCAGAAAAATCAAAGTCGGTAAAAGTCCCAGAAATCTCCTAAAGGAGGTAAGAAATTATGACTGGCAGGTTCAAGCTGGCATAATGAGGACTGAATGCTGTACTCCTTTGACTGCTGATTTCAGTATCACTCTGACTGACACATAGCCAAATCATCTGGCAGGCAGAGTCAGTTCTACCAAAATACTCAGATGATGACTCTGACTTATGCCCAGCTGATTGGTGGCCAGAGTGTAGATGTGTCTGAATACCACCCAGACTGCTTTTCTTTGCATCCCCATGCTCCCTGGAAAGCCACCATTCAGCCCCAAAGGAAAGTGTTCTTATCAGGCACTTAGTGCTCTTTCTAAGTACAAATTTTTCATACTATTATTTACTGAGGAGAAGAAAGGTCATTTCTTCTGTCCCTTGCAGTGAATTAACTGTAGGAAAGCAGTCAAGAAAGCCATTTGCAAAAGACCCCTTTGCCTTTCTCCATGCTTGAAGAACTTGACCTTTCTTTTTCTAAGTGAAGCTCATTGCTACCTGTGGTGAATATAGCAGGGACTCTACTCATTCCAAGTCCCCACTGCTTAAGCACATAATCTTCTTATGCACATCTAGCATCACGTCTTGCCTCTGTCCCATTAAATGCATCTGCTGTTACAAGAGCAAGCTTTGTATCAACTCTTTACATAATTCGGTGATTAGACCAAACTGAGGTCCAAAGACAGTTTTAGGAGATAATCAAAACCAGCAAACGAAGGATTTTTGCCTAGCCACATATTCCTTTAAAACAGTGATAAACTGCTAATAAATACAGTAAAGCATGAGAACAAAAATGTTGCCCAAGGAGTAGCAAACATGTATGTGCACCAGCTTACACAGCCCTGCCTTGAGTACTGCACACGGGGAGGTGTACTGGGCTATAGAGACTTATCAAAAAGTCTTATGCCTGTAGTCAGGGTTTGATTTTTCATGTTCCTGAAGTGTGTAATTCCAGCTGTAATGGAAGCAAGTTATGCTTTTAATATTTTTAAATATCTATGACTGTTCTGATATTGAAAAATCTTATTTGCATTTCAATGCATAATATTTCAAATGTTGTGATAGTGCAGCCTAAGAGACAATATAAGTACTAAGAGACTCAAAAAAGGACAGAAAATTGCATTTATCAGTTCTTGAGGAAAGCGTTTACAAGCCTTAAGAGTTTAAAATGGAGAAAGTGAACATTCCTGTTATAGGAACAGGTCTCATACTACTGGTTGTTGAACTCACCCATATGTCAGACATATCTGGGGAGCAGTGAACAACAACATCAGCAGCCCCTTGAATCAAACCCATCTCAAAGCTTGATGACTGCCAGGCAGCTCACAGAAGAAATACAAATTGCCAATCACTAGAGAATGGGATGAAAAATAAGTAGGGAAGGATGCCAGATAGGATGAAACTATTCAAGTAAGCATAGTCTAAAAAGAAAGAAGTCTTGAGAAGTCCACTAGTATCCACTGTCCATAACGCCAGAACACACTTCCACCCTTCCTGTAACAAAAGGTACAGTTATAGTACAAGGCTACAACCGTGCCTTGAGGAGAAAGCACAAAGATTGCATGTAATCCTACATGACAGCAGTCCTGAATCAAATTCCCGGGTGGCTTTAGGAAACCAACATCTCTATAGGGAAAATAAATAACCTAACTCATGCCAACCACCCTGATCTTGGAGAAAGTGGTGTGTTAACTCTGAAATGCAAATGAAATGCACCAGACAGACAATCCGGAGATGGTAACACTGGAAAGAAAGCAAAGGAGTTCCTTCCTTGCCTCTGGCAGGCAGTACAAACCCACATTGCCATTTCAGTCTTGTTGCATTCCTTATTTATTCACACCAAAGCCATCACCAGCTGTGGTTCATTTTCCTACTGTGGACTTCAGCTGTAATTACTTCAACTGCAGAAAAAGTAATTGAAGACTGTACTTTATGCTCTTTCCTTCAATATTTTTTACTGTAGTGATTTGTCCCAATTGAATTTGTGTTTACTGCAAATTGGACTCCACTCAGGTTAATTTTTATTCTCTGTGGTTTTTCATTACTATATTTGGTCTAGACACAATATGGATCTTTGACAATAAACATTCTAAGCTCTACATCTTGATGTGGTCGGGATAGTTACATCATTTACAAAGTCTTCATAATACATCCATCATAAAAAAAGTCAAAGAAAATGTACAACCCTCATGCTACACTAGCACCAACATAATGAAAATTAACATTAAAGATCCTATAAAGTACTTTTTCCTGAGCAAAAAGTAATCATTTGTCACTGAGGTTTGCTGTGTATCAATGCTAAATATCCTATCAAGATGAAAGCATACTTGTTCTCAAAGAGTGAAGTTTGCAACTTGACCTGAAAAGAAGTTACTTCAATGTAAGGGTGTTCTTGCTCTTCTGTTCCCAGGCTACTGTATGGTTGCAACAAGGGGTTTTTTTGTGAGGTTGCAGTGTTTGTTTCTCCTGTCTTGGACTGCTTGCTGTTCATTGCATAAGGGTTCCCCTGGGATTGCTCCTCCCTTGGGGCCAAGTGACCAGGTAGGAGTGACAGGTGGAGTGAAAAAGAGGAGAGATATACCCAGCAGGCTCAGCGAGACTAGGAGCTTCCTAAGACTAGAAGGAATGTAAAGTAACCTGGGAAAAAAAGAGTCTCCTGCAGGGTCCAGTATTTACCACATATAGAAACTTACTGAAGGTACATGAAGCAAGGTCAAGACTAAAAAAAACCAAACCATCTCAATAGCAATGACACGGACAGAAGGGGAAAGACCAATACTTAGATCCTTTCTTCATGTCTATCTCGACACCCAGACCCCCTAGACCTCAAAGATATGTTTCTTCTTCTTCCAAGGATCACTGTGTTCTTGTTCTTTGGTTTGTGGTCTATTAAAATGTAGGTTTAGAGACTGAAGCAGTAGCTGGTATTTCTGGTGTTCTCATGTTAAGGAAAAGATTTCAAAGCTCTTGCTGACTTGAGGTCCTGTCACACAACTCAAAGCGTATTCTGATAAGAAGGCTGGACAAAATGAAGTAAAACTTTCAAGCAAGTGACATCATTAAAGGACTGATCAGTGTGTAGACTCCAAAATAAACTCTTTTGCATGTCTAAGGTGTTCTTGCTCTAAAAAGATCCCAAAGTACTTTGTAAATTTTACTTGTGATCATCACTTCACCCACTAAATAAAAATTACAGGTGTGTGATGCTCAGAGAAGGAACACAGAGCTTAATAACATTGAATAGAGACACAGTCATGAACCTAGACGTTACTTAACTGCATCGGTACAGAAAACAATAGATGGAGATAAATGGAACATCTTCACCACTTTCTTGCTCCCATCACTGTTTCTCCATCCAACTCTGGCTTTATTCAACACCAGGATCCTCCAGAGAGAGATTCTAAAGTTAGGAATAGCAGTTTTCTTTCAGGATTCATGTTTCTCTTGCTCAAAAAACTATATTATTTTAAATAGCAATATTTGCATTTTAAAAGGCTTGCTCATTTTCCTGTCTGAGAGAGTGGAGAAGAAAGAAGACAGGGAGAAATGATATGTAAACGTGGGGACTATAGTGTGCTGGGAAAGCTCAGGTAATAATATATTTTCACTTATGTATGGTTAAAAGCCCTGGAGGGATGACATAAGGGAGATATTGATTCTAATAAGAATATCTATTTACAAAAAAAATGAAGTACACAACATACAAATAAGCTTTCAGGAAATGCTAAAACCCAGTCTTTGAGCTGCTTTTCTCTAATAAACTTGATGAATGTCATACTTGCTATCATGATCATCCCAGGCAGGTACAACCTATTGATGCTCAGAAGGAATGGTTATGAAAACTTCAAGGAGTGAAAAGTTACCACATTGTCAAGAAAGCGGAACTGACTTAGGAGAGAGGATTTTTCTCTGAGCAGAAAAGTCAAAATAATAAAATCATTTTAATCTGCAGCATGTAGCTGGTCTCATCTATGGAGTATCATAGAAACAAAGAAATACATTTCTTGCTCTTGGCATTCCCACAGATAGTGCTTGGGGTTGCAGATCAAAAGTTTTTATTAAGATCCAATTGTATAAAAGTGCTGAAATAAAGAGAAGTCCCTTGATGGGACTGGTCAAACATGAGGCATACTCTGCTTCTTTCCCAAGCAAACATATGAATGGTTTCTTACTGCACACGAGACCAACCTGACATTGATAAAGAGAACTAGTAAAACTACTGTATGCCATAATTACATTTCAGACTTTTCTTTTTTTTGTCTTAAAATCTATGGGCATATACATACAGCCAAGTATAGGGGTGTTTATTTGCAGCCCTGCATGCTCAGATCCCTTTGCAACACACAGCCACTATCAGAGATAATACTGTTAAGCTGAAGTGATTTGGCAAAACCAGAAAGGAGGAATGGGAAGAACGTGAGACACCTGAGTAAAATAAAGGAGGTCTGGCCTTACACCATTGAATTGCAATGCTTCTTCTGATATTCAACTTTTTCCCCTGTTAAAAGGCCACCCTAGATGTATGAGGGTGTTTATAGCACAGGCTGTAAACTGCTCTCTGAAATATTTGGCACAAATATACTTCCAGTGATGAAAAATGGCTTACGACCAAAAAGAAATTTAGGGATTTGAGGTCCTTGTTTTTACATACCTCAGAGTATCCTTGGCTTTATCTATGCATGAGCTTGTAAGTAACATCTGAGAAAAAGCATATGAAATTTTAACTCTCAGAATTGATTTCTACTAGCTTATTGTTCTCTCTTCATTTCTATTTCTGTTTTCTAGAAAGAAACAATGAAGCTTCATACTGTTCTGTATTCTATATTTAGTTCCTGTAAATCAGAGTCTACAGGGGCTCGAAGACTGAACAGAGGAATTTTGCACGCTTGTTCTGGGAACAATTAAGAATCAAATATTGAAATAACACTGCCCAATTTAAGCATAAAACTCGAGAGTTTTTCAAAGACCATTAAATGATGGCTCTGTCAGGGCCATCATTTGGCAAACCCAGAGTGAGATGTATTCTGGGTGGGGGCAGAGCTGTGAAGACTAAAATGAAAAATGGGAGTATATTTGTGCTCGTGTATTCTGGTTTGAGTTAGAATGGAACTCATTCTCTTCTGTGTTTTTACTTTTTAACTAAGCCTCTTCTCACTAACCGCGCTTTCTGAAGTTAACAGCAGACTTCTGCATGTAGTGTCTGCTGCTGGCAGTGAGAACACCCCATGGGCAGAGTTAGTACCAAGGGTTGGTGCAGACCAAGGCCACTGCTGGATCTTGTGCACCACATTGGAGGTGCAGAAAGTACAAGGTGGCACCTGCAGGGAGCAGCAGACAGGGCAGGTGACCCCAAACTGACCAGTGAGGAACTCCATCCTATACACATCATATTCAGCATAAAGCTGAGGGATCAAGCTCTCTTCCTCAACAGCTGGCACCTGAAGAGGACTCTCTATTCTGCCACCAATCCCAATCCATGTGTTCCTGAATCCAGTTCCTGAATCCAGATCCTGTTCCCATCTGCCACCGAGTCCAGCCTGGGGCATGACGTAACTGCCATCAGAGGGGTTGGGCTCGATATGGGTTTTGTATATATTTGTAGATAATGTATTTAATTGTTATTATTTTCATTAAAGGTGTTTTAGTTTTCTTTTCCAATCCATAGGTCTCTCTCCCTTACTCCCTTTCTCCTTCCCTTTGGGGAGAGATAAGTGTCAGCAGAGAGCATCTGTTAGAGGTCTAGCAGACAACCCTGACCCTTTTAGCACCAAATCATTTTCATGCAGGTTCTGTATTTGGGAGGATTTTTGTGATCATCTAAATGCAAATAATATGCACCAAAATCAGAATAGTCATGAAAAACTTAGAACTTTTCATCCCCGATTTCCTGAGTGTACTCAGTGACTTTGAAGGCTGATCTAGATTATCAGATTGCTCTCCACAGGCAGTAGCATCAGGGATAAAACACTGCAAATACTTAACAGGCCCAAGAGCATACTGAAATCCAGGAGAAGATAAAACACACAAGCTAGAGGGCTAGGCTAGGTAGATGCTGCTCTGAGACTTAATTCAGAGCACAAGATTTAACCTCCAGCTGCTGCAGAAATCCCATGGGCTGCCATCACAGGTCCTCAGTGCCTTGCTGTTGTGAAAAACAGCTCAGGATCAGTCCACTAAGAAGAGCTGATTTTTCCTCTCTACACATCAGCCACATGTTTGATATTTCACTTTGCAATATCGTGGCCAGGCTGGTTTCCCACTAATGTATTTAATTAAATAAACAAACCAAAACAAACAAAACCAAACCCAAACAGGTAGCTAAAAGAAGAGAGCAAAGGCTTTGTGAGCTCTTTGAATGAAGTTTCAACTGGTGCTTTGTTAAATTCTAGTGGATGCTGGACTATCCCACAGTACCGACCTGGCTGACTCACGTCACCACTGTAGCACATCAAAGCAGAGCTTTATCAGGCTAGACAAATTAATGCAGTGCTCTTACGACTTGCTGTGCCTGTCATTTTTTTCCATATACTACTGGTTTTATTGTGATTGAGTCTGCAGAATGCTTTTATTGTCCAAATACACAGTGTATTCATGAATATGGAAAAGAGCCTAGATGAATATTAAAGTTCACAACATTAAGGAGGAGAGGAGAATGAACATCACAAAATCCCTGTAGTAAAAATTTTTATAGACCATTTTAAAATGGCATGTTCTTTCATATTTAGAGTTGGCCAAGAATGTACAGGAAATATCAAGCACAGAGATATTAATGATGTTTATAACACTCCCTAAGTAGATTATAATTCCTCAAGGCTGCTGTGCTGGTGTAAAGAAATGCTTCAGCACTATCAACACAGTCTGTAGCTAGAGCTACGTATAGAGATTTTAAAAGAGCCCAAAGACTGATCTTGGGACAAAAAGATACTGAACCTGTAAAAAGCTTGGACAATTTCTGTTCCATGGGATAATCAAAAGGATTCTCTCTGAAGATTTACCCTCTCAACATATTTATCAGGCTTGGGGGTTGTGGGTTTGATAGAGGATCAGTTTTTATAACCAGTACACCAGACGTGATATAATTCATGCTGTGCCTAATGGTGACTGATTTTCATTCTTTACAGAATGTCCTAAATCTGGGAGTGCACTGGAGCTAACCCTAAGTCCAGCAACCAGTGTTAGCTGGTGCAGGCCAGAGCTCACTCCGTATTATATGACAAGGTTAGATTTCATAAAGATTTACAAACCAGTTTGCAATGATGAGATAATGCAGTCCTGATTTCTCCAAGTCCTTCTTCTTTAACAACATGATGGCTTTCAGATTCAGGACCAGCACTGCATTTGGGAAGCTGAATTACACTTCTTGATATAAATATATGTTGCTGCCATTGAGTTCTGAATACAGAATCTATTAAATGAAAAAGCTATTAAGGAATTTAGGCTCCCAAGCATAAATACAAAGAGGTACAAAACTCATTCACATGAAAATCGGGTGAATCAAAAGATTTTCCAGCTCACTGTTTCAACCTGCATGCACTCTAGGCTTTCTCTTACCAATGTTTGTCCAAGGTGATACTTTTTTCAGTAACTCTCTTTACCCTGTGTTGTGCCTACAGGCACACAAAACTTTTCTAAGCAGTAGCTGGTGGAAAGCTGTCTGCCCCTATCCATGTGGCACATTTTATTTTCAGCAGGGAGTGCTTCAGATGAGCAAAGAAATTATGTATTTCTCATTAAACTCCTGAGAGAAGAAATGTAGGTTTCCACGAAGCAGTTTACTGACCACTCAGTTTGATTTAGTGCAATCCATGCCAATAATAAAATGCTATTTTTTTTTTCCAAACACTGATGTGGGATCTGTTTAGCTGCCTGTCAACATCAGTACGATTGCCAAGGCAGCAGGAGCTTTCACCCTGAAAACCCTTACAGAAGAGGTATTAACCTCCTGGAAATGCAAATCTGCATTCCAGAGTACATTACACAGTAGTGCAGGGGGAAAGCAGTGTCTAATCCCCAGTAAAAGGAAAATCCTTTGGTTTTCTAAACGTAGTATGAAATTCTCAATTCATTAATATGTGGATGGACATGGTTGGTCTCCATTTCTACTGACTACAGTCTGTGTTATGTCACAGTAACTCCATCACGATTTCTGTTAGGGATTAATACTTTAATCAATTTATTAAATGCAGTGTTCATTTCTGCTCGTGTGAAATCTTACACATAGTCTCTGCTTTTGTCTGTCTGTAAAAGTCAAGACCCTTAGCTTAAACCAAAATGTTAGATGACTGGAGTCAGAGGAAGGAAGGAGAAAGAAGGAATTCAAAGTCCAAAATTAGACCTAGATGATATACAAAAATGGCATTTTCATTTATTTATTTATTCAATCCAATTAATAGTCTTGGTACTAATCGTGCCTGGACTCTGACGTGTGGAAAAACCACAGCCAGACCAGAATTTCATCTGGCACGAGTACAGCACTGGGAAACAACTGAAAAATCAGTGTCATTTAATAGACCATATTCCTACTGTTAGTTACAGGTGGATTCCCATTTAAGTTTTTGATGCAGTTAAACCTAGTATTAGAAAGCACTACTGCATTTTAAAAGCATTTCAGGTGTAATGATTTCTGTGCTATTTTTTTTCCTTTGTCCTCACTGTATACCCCAGAAATATCCTAGCCATTTTGATAGGCTGAGATGTGCAATCCCCTACAAAGTTTTATTCCAATATAAATACTCAAAATGCATTTCAGCTTGGAGAAACAATCTGCCAGTGCTTAATTATGGAGGCAAATTACTCAAGTTATGGAAACCAGGAAAGGCCACTACATGGCTTAATGCATTCACACAGGACACTTCAGAGATGGGATGTTTGGGAGATTAGCAGAGCAGATGTCAAATTGATATTTTTTAATTATGCTTCCTAACTTTTTCTTCCCTTGGTCTTCAATATAATAAACACAACATTCCTGAAGCAGGAATCAGAAAATTTTCTGTGCTGCATTCTTTATTCTTTACTGGTGTTCAAATACCCAGCCTCACCAAGCTTAAAATCGTACTGTTGCTGGATTTTAATCAAGATTATCCAAATATTTAGTTTAAAATTTCAGATAGCTAAGAGATGTACTAAAATACAAGGCTCCAAAACCTTTAA
>JANHFX010027974.1:14712-45211 GCA_027560015.1 Chloroceryle amazona
AAGATTATCCAAATATTTAGTTTAAAATTTCAGATAGCTAAGAGATGTACTAAAATACAAGGCTCCAAAACCTTTAAAATGAACAATATAACAATTATTATAATTGGGAAATATGAAACAGGTACATGACCTAAATCTATTCCTGACCCCTGCCATCCCAAGCTCAGGGCTGCCAGGATACACCCCTGCATTTTCCACCATGAAAAATCTATTTTCTTATCAGGCAACAAGCATTTTCAGACAAGAGGGGATCAGAGTTGCACAAGCCTATGGATGGGGCCATAATTTCAGTGAAATTCAGACAAAAGGCTTCATCATACAACCCATTCTCCATCTTGTGCAGTCCTAAATCAGCTCTTCACGTGAGTGAAAGGAGACACCCAAGGTAAGGTTAAACCTCGTGTAACTGTATCACTAGTGGGCTAAAAGAGAAAAAGGAAAGTTCTATGGAATGTTTTGACAGCCACAGAGATTTCCCAGATCACTTGCTGTTCCTGAGTAACTGCAATAGTTTATGTTTTTAACTGGAGCTGCTCTAGTCAGATATGGAAACACATTTCTCTCTTTTCAACCACAAGGGAACCTTCTTAAAAAATAACATATGAAAGCAAAAGATAAGAAGTTCAGATTTATTGTCTCACAATTTGTTTTCCTGGTGAATTTCTAATCCAGATAATAAAATATCCTGACTTTGCACAAAAGGAAGAATGTTGAATATGTCAAATTATTACCCAGTTAGAAGAAAGAGAAATGGTTTAAGCAGTACTCAGAAATGTAGAACAGTTGACGGGGTTGTTTGGTTCTGTTTTTCCTGAGTACCCCGTTTTGTTCCTAATTCTTGTGTACCAGATGGAAATGGGAGGGCTGGTTCAGACCAGATAAGAATAAGCCTCAATCTCTCCTTGAGGTTGAAGATGAAGTAACTGAAGGTTTAGAAAATGTTTACACAGTGCTGCAAAATTGGGGACTAAAAATCTACTTCATATATGCCCCATTTTGGAAGATTACCACTGCATATCCCATTAATTTATAGGGATGAGAATGTTTCAAGAAGGCTGGAATGCACTCAGCACTATTTTTTATACAATCAAAAGACAGTGTTTAAAGACTGGAGTGGAACTGGAAATCAAGGGAATAAAATTAAGATACGGCAGAAATTAGTCTAAAAGGACTCAAAGGATGAGAGAATGGGCCATTCCAATCTTTCTTTTTTCCTCTCTCTCTTTTAATTAGGAAAAAAGTGTTGGGAACTGAAACAGATTCCTGGAGGATCCTGTGGTAAAGACTCAGATGGTTTCTGCTTCTCTGTACAGTCTTTGGACTCACAAGCCTTAAGGAATTTAATCCAATCCAATCCAGTAAATCACTGTAGATCCCTGACAACTTCAGCCAGATACTAAGGCTGAAATATATCCTGATTTGTCTTCCTTTATGCATCTGTCTTTGTTCCTTCCCATGCATCTTCTTCATGTTTCCGGGGTTATTGTGTTTGTTTTTCTCCCTGGTTTGTCAGAAGCTGAAAAGCATTTGACATTCAGATGTCTGCCAAAGAAATAATCCTATAGTTTCTACAGAGAAGGATTCCCAGTCAAAAAAGGGACTATATTTGAACACATTGGTCTAGGAAAATGTCCCTAAGATGTTTTGATCAAATTTCTCCCACCGAAAGGGTGTTTGTGTTAGCTCTTAAGACAGGGCATTTATGGCATTACAGTGGTTTCAGGGATAATTGCTTTTTTGTGATATAGATGCACCAATTACTACATAAAAATTGAATTTGCTTTAGCATTTTCCCAATTAAATTTTCTTTTCCTAAGACTCAGAATTAGCTTTGGTTTTGTAATTGCAGAAAACAAACATCAACAACACTTTAGACAGCTCAGCAGAACTTTTCCTTTATCCTTCCTATCTCTCCTCAAAGTTGGGCAGTTGTAATGATAAAATACATCCCAGTCAGTGGTTTTAAAACAACATGGTTTCTTCTACTCTTTATTTTTACTCTGTTCAAACAGTCACGTGAGAAATTTCCTAACAAAGCTTGCAAATACACTGATTAGTTTTCAGTGGCTGTAAATTTCACTATCTGCATTGAAAAAAATTCTCTGCATAAAGCATACAAGGCTATGCCATGATGTGGTTTTCCTCCTTCCTAGCAGTCCAGCAGACTGGAGTTCTGCTTTGGATCTTTCTCCAGTGAGGAAAAATATACTACAGAGAATCAAAAAGACAGTACCAGTTTCCTACTTGACTTGAATTGGTTCAGCTTCTTCTTATAAACTTTTGCTTCCTATAAAGGGATTTTGTTAATGGTCTCACTTACTAAAACCTGTCCAACCCTGTACTTTTTCAGTGGACTGTATCATTATGAAACCATAAAAACAAACAAACTGACAGACACATGAGAAAAAGCACTTTAAAAGAACAAATTCATAATCTTTGAGGTTTGGGGAGTTGTTCTGTTCTCCTTCCAAGACTTTAAATGACATTTTCAGGCCAGAAGGTTTATTAACAACTTAGTTTAGTTTTAGAGCTCCTAAAAATCCAAACACTGACTGGATTAACTACAAGGGTGCAGAGGACACGTTTCTGGTTTTGACTCCAGCCACTCCCATGTCTGTCAGCATGTCTGAATTAGAGCTGAATCTGATTATTGTGTTAAAATGTGGAGTATGAGTGGAAGCAAATGAACTGCTGGCTCCGGGGAGTCTCTAGGGTTACATATGTGTCTGCAGTTCTGCTATTGCTTCTCTGTTGTTAAAAAGCTCTGCCAATGTGAAAGAATCAGAAGTTCTGGACCTACGACAATAATGGTATCAATATCTTGTTTGTGCTGATGATCTGCTCTAAGAGCTGGGAAAATCATAATCATCTCCATCAATACCATTTGTTCAGTGATGAGATCAGAGAAAAAGGGACCCTTTCTACCACCAACTTCTGGTAAATCATGTACAATGTTCCAGAGTTATTAAATTTTTACCTAATATTATGAGCATATTTTTTCCTCAGAAAGTCTTCCTGAGTGTCTCCTAGGAGGTTTGGGGGGTTTTGGTGTTGTTTACTGCAAAGAAAAAGCTAGCAGGTTTTGGACATTTTAGCACAGTACAGACTGCAACGTGCTAAGTAACCTTGTACTTCTTTCCTGCAGTGAAGAAGTATATTGGGATGAGAAAACATTAAGGCAGGACAAATGAGAAAAAAAATCCCCAAGTTTTATGACAAATTTGATAAGGCATAGCCTAAACTGATTTTCTTTCAAGTGTTGGGCTATGCTTATATATACATGTAAGCAAGATGGGATTTTTTAAGGAGGGGTGCTACTCCACTGGCATAATGAAGAAAAAACATCTGAAATAGTGAACAGTATAGCTGGAAAAAACTTCTAATCTGCTTAGATTATTTAACAGGAGAAGTTTACACAAAAAAAAATTGTCTGGTACCTAGTGATAAAAGGGGAATGTGATTTAGGGAAGAGAGGATAGGGTCAGAAGCTACTGTGTGCCTGGGAGAATTAGACAATACACAGTATTAAAACCAAAACTCTGGATATGAAAACCTTCAAATTTAAGTGGCTAGAAATTCAGAATTTGATTCAGTAACTTGCCTGGACCTAGTCATCTAATGGACCACAATCCCAATCCCCTTTTGGATTATTCAAGGTCCTGGACATATATGTGTATTTTGTGACTTCCAGTACCTATTGAAAATGAAAGAAGGAAGGTAAGTATCTACATGACAATTAAAATTCATGTTGGTGTCTAAATGTCAAGTATGGGATCAAGTGGAAATGTTGTATCTTAGATGTATTTAGACAAGATTAAATCTCTCAATTTGAAACATGATTGAGGTCCCTTCATTGCCAGATGTTTTGTGATCTAAGAGAGAGGAGCAAATCTGCATAGGAGACTTCAGGGATAAACTCTACCTGAACTAGATTTTGAAAAATATGCTTGTTTTCCCCCCAGACAATCTGTGACAAGATGATATAAGGCAGCATTTACCAGCAACTTGTAAGAGATTAGGTAGTTGTCAGAAGAGATGTCAATAGAGGCTTTAGCAAAGTACTTCTGAGAACCACTAAGATGCAGCTGGGTTTTGACAGCACTCTACAGCTGTGCACAGCTGGGCAGATACTATGTTTACCTGTATCTTTAGTTCTGGCTTGGTTTGTGAGTGCTGTGATGACAGTGAGGTATAACAACCATTTTTTATATACAAATATTATGAATTTGGTGTCATCCATTATGAACCAGCCAATCCCTCTCATTTTTTTTTCATCAATGTATGTCTTGATTTCCACAAATCAAACCATAATTACTGCTGCTTTTGTTCAACATGATTTATAATTGCTATAATGATAAGGTCTCCCTTGGTAACCGTGCTTACCACTGGCTTGCAATACAGTTCTTTTGAAGCAAGCTTTCCCTACTTGAGACATACTCTCTAAAATAAGCCCTTTCTGCTCTGTAACAACATCAAGAAAGCAGATGACCACTGCAGCATAATTTTTCCTTTTTTTTTTTTATAACAGCCTTATAAATACTCTGGATTAAGCAGTGAGCCAGAATTTGGGACTGTTTACATTACAGGAAAGGAATGATAGAAGGTATTCGTTGAGAGAAGAGTGTTTATTTATGGAGGAAACACAGCAGCTTCTATTTCTCAGAAGACAGTAAAAAAAAAAAAAACGTAATTATTTTCTGATTTTCTTTGTCTTAGTCGTGACTTATTCTGCCTCTCTTATCATACCTGTGCCTAAGGTACACCCTAAGGTACCTGTCACCCCACAGGATTAGATTTACATCTGCATCTTCAACTTCTCTGCTGCCTTTCTTTTCAGTTTCCTAGTTCACCTCATGCACAGCTTGCCAAGCAGTCCCCTACTTCTGGTATTCTCAACACCAGGAAATAAAATGCTAAGGTGCAGCTCAACAATACAGCTAAGCCAATATAACAATCAGCTACCTTTAAAAAGACATCCTACTCACCTCACTCCCTGCTCCCAGCTACCTTTTCTTACTCCTCCTTTAGACCAACACCATCATTCATCCAGCCCCACGGTGAGATTGCTCATGGAGCCAAACCAGGATAAAACTCTTTTTAATTTCCTGTCATCTGTCCCGAATCAGTTCACAACGTGGCTAGACAAATGTCAGGGGTGGCAAAAGGAGATCCATGGGAACGTGTATTTGCAGTTTGAGGGTAGAGATGCTCAACTGTAATGTATCAGCAGAATGAGCATCAGCTCGGTCATCTCCCTCTGGGCAACAGACATTTTGTAGCTTGCTCACTCTACAACATCCTTTTCATTTAAAAACAGAGTATTTATCACCCATTTCTGCTGCTTGGCTGGTTCTCAGCTGGGTTCACCTCTACACTGCACCAGCCCACGGGTCCTGCACTGTGAAGAAAGATGAATCAACAGAGGTAATCAGTGGGAAGGTGGATCAAGGGCAGTGATTCATCCTTTCAGCAGCACTGCCCAGGAACATTGAAGCTTAAGTGTTATAACTGACAAGGCAAGTGATTAGATTAAAAAAAAAATACATTTAAGAAATAGAGTTTGGAATCCTTCTTGTAATCCAAAACTTTCCGTGTGGAGCACAAGTAGGCTCAGGCCAAAATCACCATATTTGCAGTGAGAAAAGGAAATTTTATGATTCAAGCATGGATGCAATGCCAAAACTTTGTCCCTGCTTAACAATAAGCTAAATGCAATTCATTACATTTAATGTAATGTAATTTAATGAATTAATTCATTAATGTAGAGCTAAGTCATGTCTACATTTCCACAAACATTTGCTGGTGAGCCTGTCCTGCTCGTGTGCAACTAAACATCCCTGGAGAGGGAAGGAATCCACCTCCCTTTCTCATCTTCAGCCACAGACAGCAAAGTGACTTCCCAAACCCGTTCCACTTTGATCCAAGATCAGAGAAGATTTGAAGAGGCAGAGTGGTAATGTGCACAGAAACAGCAGGGAGGGAGCTTCTCCACATGGCCCTGTGGAATGCGAGCCAGCATATGCATTGCTTGCATCAGCAGCAAGACTCACCCCAGAGGACTAACAATTTCAAAGCTCAAAATGACACCTAAAGGAAACACCACAATTTCTTTCACATTAAAAAAAAAAAGAAGGTTGAGGGAGGTGTTAGGATCCTTTGTCACAGTGCAATTCCATACATTTCTTTTGAGATGTGGCTATGGATAAGCTAACTAGGAAAATGAGACATGCTGAGGCCTTTCCATTGCTCAGGCATTTATTTACAGTAACTATTGACTTGGGCAAGATTTCAAAGAAGAAATTAGACCCCGGCTTTGCAAAGGATGCTCTAGCACTGTTTAAATTGGGAATACTTTTACTTGGTACTCTATAGGACTTTTTACTATACAATCCTAGTTTTATTGCTTCACAGTTTTTGTCTCCTTAAAGTAGTGGTATTTTGTCACCCTTCTTGGAGGATATAATGAAGAAATTAATCCAGTTATTGAACCGCCACTCTCTGGAAAGATCATTTCACATATAGGGAGGAGTGGGAACAAATCAATCTGCTCATCGATTGATTGAAGGTGGGTTTTCATATACAGCATTTTTAGAGGGCAGAGAAGATCAGAAGGACCTTAGGGAAGTCAGCATCTTCATGGCTGTCGAAATGTCTACTCTTGTACCCTGACAGAAGTGAATTGTTAAGCAGCCAGCATTTCTGATCATTTATATATATATATATATATTTATTTTTGTCAGTGCTTTCTATACTTTTATCAAAATTGTGAGTTAATACATTGCTATTAAATGCACCTGATTTTTTTTTCCAGAAAAGACCAATATTGGACTGAACAGATTTACAAAGTGTTATATAATCTAACTTAGATTAGCCTGGCTTTCTCATAAATGCTCCAGGAAAAAAAATATTTCTGATGAATTGGAACTTCATTATTAGGGCTCCTGTCTTTCCTTCCACCTTATCAGTAAATTCTTATCTATTTCTACAAATTGAATGCTACAATAGGACGGAGGATATATATAATTTTGAACGACTCCATAACAGTCATTTTGATGGTTTTACAATGGTTTGTGTGTAGAGTTTTAATTAACTTATTGGGAAACTGACCTGTGTTTTTATTCTCAAAGAACCACCTTTACGAAATACAGAAAACTAAACTGTATAATTAAGTTTAACTAATGAGAAAATGTTATTTTTTGGACTGAGATACGAACACACAAAATTAAAATTCAGCTGTTTCAGTACTCAGGAATATATGTTATTATAAAAGATATTATTAAGTAGTGTTTTAGTTAATACATTATCTTAGGTTTTGTTTGATTTTTTTAAAAACTTTGCTTGGATCACCAACTAGTGCTCAAAAAGCCTTTAAATAAATATTCACAATTTCCCAAAGAGATGGCTTTCAATAACATTCCATAGATAACTGACATTTAACCATCTAAAGCCAAATTCTGAGGAGAAAATTGTCCTGAGCAGATAGACTATCCATTCTCAGCAGACATCAATCATATGCTTTCACTTTAGTAATATTTACAAGTATTACCTTGAGAGTGATTCTTTTCCTTAACTGTCAGCTGCAAGTTTTTCCTGCCTTTGTAGAATACCTAGCAAAAGGCAACTGATAGCTCAATTCAGACTTCAGATAGTAGTGCAATGCAGATTAAAATATGAGTAACTTCACCACTTAGGTGGTGAAGTCAATAATTAATAATCCAGCCTAAGATGAAATATCATAAGCCTCAGAACTTTGTCTTTTCTCCTAACTGATAGCTAAAATGCACAGAAAATATCTGATGTCAAGAGAAAAAAAGAAATACTGAAGAGCTAAAGGGAATATGCAGAGTAAGAATTGTCAAATACTGATGAAAGCAAAAGGCTTCACCTGGAAGCTGATGACAGGTTGGGAAATCTGAACACTGGAAGCTTTGCCCCAGGCCAATAAGCTCCTCCAATCGTTACTTCCCTCAGGATATATCTTGTTCTAGAAGATGTCAACCCTGGAGCCCCTTTGGGTTTGCTTTTTTGATCGAAGATAAAAACTTTATATGACCTTATTCGCATTGGTAATGGCAGTGGTGCAAGTTCACCTACCCAAGTCATGAAGCTTCTGGGGGAAAATGTTATCTGAGAACTTTTCCTTATTTATCAAAAAATTAGCAGAATTATTTGCTTCAAATAGAATAAAGCAATGGCCAGCACTGATCAATGTTGGACCATTTCCAGAATCATTCTGGTAGATAAGGAGATATGTTGTGGATTTTACTGTGAAGTAAATGCAGTCAGAATTGGGACCACCTACTCAACAGGTCTGCTCCCCAGACTGAGCCTCTCAAAGAGAAGATATATTTTTATATATATGAAGAGTTTTATATTGCAAGAATAAAGGGCACAGTTGTTAACTAATTCCACTATGCAACTTGAGGTCAAATATTCCTTCATGATTTCAGTAAAAGATCAGTTGGCTGCATGGGCTTAGTCTCCTTTTATCTTTCACAGCTTCCCCACAAACAGCTCTAAAAGTTTCAGTTCTTGGAAGCATGCTGAAATATGACTGCTGACAGTAAACTTTGATTACTCCTGACAGGAATATTCTGCCTGGGAACAGAATTGAATTATGAATTTTGATTGTGATCCAAATTTGCCAGTGGAAGTAATTTTTATATAAATACACCACTTTTGACACAATGCTTTCATGTGTTCTTAATTAAAAAATAAACCAAAACTGCATTTAGTCTCAAGACATTACTTTGAAATGAATGGCCAGAAGTTTTCACTTCAAAAATGCAAATAAATTATCCAGCCTTTTTTGCAGCCAAGTTTTAGTAACTGATTCAATGATCTTCTAAGTCTGTAAGTTCCACGCATTAACTAAAAATCACAAAGCATCGTCAAAACAGTATTTTGAACCTGAATTTCAAACATGCTTATGTCATTTAAACAATTAAACCCTTCAGACACCATTAAGAAGTGAAAAAAAAAGGGGAGAGAAGATTCACAAAGATCTGTAATCATCTTTTCATATTTTTGTCATTTTATTTATTTAGAATATTTACTCTTTTTTTCCTATTAGAAAAAAATAAAGTAGAATTCACTGCCTAACAAAAGTGAACTGACAAGCCCCAAATGGTTTGAAAATACTGAAAAAACTGCTGAGAAAGAAACAGAAAGGTGGAAAAGCTGCTACTACTTAATTTAAGCATTGTTAGTGAGTATACCTAATAAGTCTTATTAGCAAAAGTAATGTTAGCAAAAAAAAGTGATAGGTACTTAACCTTTTTAATAAAGATATGTAACAGATATTAAAATGACTGTATAAATTTGTAATGCATTAGGAAGCATTATATAAATGTTTATGATGTCTGCTGTAGCAACATAATATCTTCTACGGCTCATTCTTTAGTATGTTTTCTCCTTTAAATAGCAAAATCACACTAGAAGGTATTTATTTGTTAATATTAAGACATGGAAAAGCATCCCCCCTCACTGGCTATTATGTACCATTAACTTTAGGGATTATTCTGCTTAAATAGCTCTGCCTTTTACCCTGATAAACCTGGATCATATACTGAATGTACTTCAAGTCTAATATACTTCAAACTGAGATCTAACCACAGGAATTTAGTCACCAACAATGGAACGTGGTGCTACTCGTAACTGATGAAGCATTTTGGTTTGAGTTCAAGCCACCAGGATACAGGTGAAGGATGCTTCGTGAGCAGTCCTGGAGAGGGAAAGCTTCTCTCTTTCCCCAGAACAGACATAATGGATAGAAAAGCCATGTGAACATTTTCCATATCCTCATGTTTCCCAACAGAACCACTGAGCCAAGAAGTTTTGTCCCTTAGTCTGTGCAAGCTAAAATTTCCTGTAGAAATGGGTTGTCTCCTGTATGCTGTGTACAAGTGAGGGCTCTTCTTTCTGTTTCAAATCAAGTAAACCCATTCCTAGGTCTTTACACATTACCATGGCTCAGGCTCCCCCTTCTTCTAAATCCTTTCTGAAGAGAGCACTGTAAAGAAAACTGCTTGCTCTCTTTCTAGGATATTGAGTCTGTTATGGTCCTATTTAATTTTTAAATGTAAATTTAATGTAAGTAACTGGGTTTTGATGGAACTTTATTGTGTCTGACTAAACAAGACTCTGTGTCTTGCTTACCTTTTACAAGTTAGCTAACAGCAGGTATTTACCTCATAGTAGTTAACTACCAGGTGATCATGAACCTGGAAGACAGAGCTTGATTATCTGTCTGGCAGACCAGACATCACGCTTTAATGACGCTGTGTTAGGACTCTCTCTCTTCTGGAGGCCACTGAAGCATGTTCTGACATGTATGAGATTACAACAGCTCTCGGACAGATTATCTCTATATTTCTTCTTGCTTCAATCATTAGCATCACCAGCTGTATATGGCAATGTCTAGTAAATGGCCCTGACTCAACTTTGACAGGCAATAAGATCATTTACAGCACTAAGCACTAGTGGTGAGATACTAATCTGAATTTTCTTCCATCAGAGAATGATCTAGAAGCCACACAAAGCATGTTGCCCACCATCAAAATGAGGATTGCCTCCACAAAGATACCTGAACTACCCAGAGATAGAAAACATTCTGAAAGGATAACACATCCTTCATGATTAGAATACGTAGGTAACTAGGCATGGATCTCCAGACCAGTGAAAGTATCTCTGCAGTAACTGTCTAAGGAGAAGTGCTGACTTGGAAGAAATGCTTCAAGAACAACATTTAGATAAACTTCATCAAGGACAAGTTCTCAGCTACTGCTGCTCTTGGCCTCTACTCTTTTTATTTTTTTACTTAAGTGTTTGTAAACATGTATGCAAATTGAACAGTTACCAACTTACACTCAGGCAAGATTATATCTGAGTCTTCCACCACAGTTTCCTAGTAGCAGCATGTAAAAAAATGTGTATCTACCAAATCCAAACCCTTAATTTTTATGTCCCCAGGTGAAAGCTGAGTTTAGAAAATTGAATCTTTTCTGTAGAAACAAGGCAGAAACACTCATCCTACTCATCAGGCAATAAACTGGCTCACGCATGAGACATTTTCCACAGCCAGTAGTGCTGTGAGTAGTTTGCGAGTAGTTTCACCTGAAAGGTTAAAGATTTCCTCAGGTGTACACTAGAGACAGAATCCCTCAGACAAATATTGCTGTTACATATAGTCCAATCATATACTTATCATCACTTATAAATGCCAGATTAGTTTAAAGTATTCTTACCACAAGTATTTCAGCATCTTCTTACCTTGCACGTATGAAACAGATCTATACTCTTTCCTAGCACTCACTTTTTAATAACAATGACTGCTCATTATTTATATCACCCTCTTCTCACTTTCTGGTTTTTGTTTTCCTGGAATGGTGAATTACTATGTCCTCTGAATTAATGGGAAAATACACAAAATAAAATCTCTAAAACTATAAATTAAAAAAAAACCACAAACCAACCAAAAAACAACAACAAAACAAAAATAAAACGAACCCAAACAAACACCTTTGCAAAAATAAACCATATTCTGGAAGAACAAAATTAGTAAAATATAAATACTACTGAAGAGTCTGCATGCCGTGGAATACTATTTTAGCCACTCTCTGGCAAGTTCAATGAATGTTTTCCAGTACTCTCATGGGAACTAAATTAATCATGAAGAGAACAAATTACTGAGGTTCTTCTGTCACTCAAGATTATTGGTCTGATTTCTGAATTCTGGGCCTTTCCTACTGGACAAAACAGATGGACTGGAAGGTGCATTGCTAGAGATGGGTGAATGCTTTCCCTATTTTATGGGAAGGGTAGAGGACAGAGTGCTGCTCTTTGCCTTTTCCCAATGAAAAAGACTTTCCCCTGTAGGTGGAATTTGTATCCACTGCCAAAAATCCCAGACTAATCTTATATGGTGGTCCTTACAGTAGCATAAATGGTTAGTCAGTCTTGACCTTCACAAGCCCCACACAGTCAAGAGAGTAGAAGATTGGCAAGCCACCAGTGAACTATGACTATCTTGGTTCCTCAGTAATCCAGCTTTCTTCACCACCCAGTCAGCTGCCCACTCCCAGTGCAGTACAGTTCTGTGCACTCAATAAACTGCCAAGAGTGGATATCCAGGGTTCAGGGGACACTTAGCAGAGAGAGTTCTCGCTCCAAAGACTGCTCTTCAGAGTGGCAGTAAAGCTGCAGAACTCCTCTAACATTAGTCTGCACACTGGTTATCCTCTTGTCTCTTGCTGGTCATTGATCCTCAAGTCCCTCACAAAGTGCTTCTCCCTGTGCCCTGAAGAGTAATCTCCTGCAAGAATACAGCCTGGGAACTAAGGCACTGCTGTGGAGATGGAAGCTTAATGTCAGTGGGAACACTCTAAGAGAAACAACTGAGCCTGGATCTCTCAAATGCGTAGAAAAACAAAACAAAAACAAACAAACAAACTAAAAGCCCACAAAACAACAACGACAAAAAAACCCAACCAACCAACCATAACCTGAGCAGAAGGCATTCACCACAGTCTGAAAAGAACTAGATTTGCAAACTCAAAGCACATTGCTTCCTATTTGCTGTTGATCTCATCAATGGCATTCTTTTTCCTTCTTTGTGCCACTGTAATTAACCACATAACAACTCACAGTGAAATCTTTCTATGAACACAGACCTTCTCTTAGTCACATTTCTTTGGATGAAGAACAGAGAGGCACCTCATTGACCCTCTGTTCCTTGGATCCCCAAACACCCAAACTGCAGTGGGAAGGCACGCAACCTCCTGCAGGAAAACTTCATCCATATTTTAAAGGGAAAACAGAAGCTGCACTATATTTTGCCTGGAGCACCATCAACAAACATGCTTTGAGAATGTTTTCAAGAGCAAATCCAAGAGGTTAGAGAGCTGTGAGACAGAGTCCCAAGACAACTCTATGTTAAGAGAGAAAGAAGCCAGATTTTTTAGCCTTACCAATAGTGTAGCACTTCTGCCCATCGACAAAAGCAGAACTGAAGCCTTTAGGAAAACATAATTTTAAACTAAGACACTCTTGGACTTTCAGCACCGCTAGAGTTAGATACTCTTGATCAGATTTTAAACTTCATTGTCTAAATCTGATACAAGCTTCTTGTGAAGCCTCTTGCAAATCTGGGTCCAAGGTTATCCAGGAATTCTGTTGCAGAGCCAGAAGCTAAATCCCAAGCTCTTAGGAGCTCTACACCTATGTAAACACTGGATGTTTTACCTGGAAAACTGAACACATTTTTCAGTTTATCCTGATAGTAAAAACAGTTGTTAAAGGCTTTCAGGGATGCAAGAGAGTGTGCAGCATTTGTACTGAGAGAAAGCGTATCTTTTGTTGAGCCAAACCTTTCTTTCAACTGAAAACCAATTTTTCATAGTAAAGGTCATTTACCTTATTTTATAACTTCAGCTCATTTTAAAATTCAAAACCAAAGTATCACTTTAAAATGCCAAAACATTTTGTTGGAAAATTATCAGACTGAACTCATGTTTTTTTTGATTCCATGAAAACATTGTAGCTATGCCCACACACACTCATTTTCTGAAAGATACTTATTAATTAGGTGTTTTCTAAAGAACCTTTACTGTTCTGGGAGTCCAAAGACAGTTTCTTACCCATTGAATTGTTATTCCTCTCTAATAAGTAGCTGATATTAGAGTTATTCTCCCCTCAAAAAAATGAGCTGTGCTCCCATCACTAATACTGGCCTTAAAGGCCTTTTAATGTTTAAAGAGAAACTTCTTAAAAAGAAAAGAAAATCACTCTATAATGCATTTGAAATTTTTCAAGGAAGTCTTATATTAATCAAGATAAAAGAGTTCCTTTTTTTTTTTTAAATCAAACCTAATAATAGTATCTAAAAGTACATCTTTGAACTTTTATTTCATAGAGGAAAGGAGAAGAAGGTCCTTGCTATTTTTTTACATGTGAAAACAAGTTTTGATCTAATCACCTTTGGTTAACCAATTTTAATGGAGTTTTTGCTTCATCTATGTTCCTAAGACATGTAGGAGAAAAATGTTCCTAAGAGGTATAGGAGAAAAATATATTTGGGTAGCATGGAACCGGGAAAAAAAAATCCATAAAGAAATGTAAATCTTACTGTGTAAGGTAAATTGGGAGGGTGGATTACATGGTAGTATTTATGTGGTAGAATTTATGAACCTTAAAATCATAAAATAGGAAATAGTCAAACAAGGACTCTGAAGTTTCTGTTTTTCTAGGAAACCTCCTTGGTGAGGCTATCAATGGGATAATCTCAAAGGAAAAGGATTTAGTCTTATATGAAACTTCAGGACCTAGTCAGAATTCAAGGGTGTTTAGAAGATTATTCTTCTGATTCTTCACTGTATTGATTATTGACACTGATACGACAGCTCACAGCTCCACCCTAAGTACTTTTACATTGTAGTTCTAGTGCAAAAGATAATTGAAAGGACAACATCTATCAAGCTGGTTGTGCTTTGGCAGAGCCTGTTGCTCGTCTATGCAGAACAAGCCTCATGCTCCGAGCACTGCTGCAGCACAAGTGGTAGTGGAGGGTAAGGTGATTTATGATCATGTATCAAATTAGTTTCCTTATATTCGGCCCTGGAGCAATGCCCCTTGTTGGCAGTGATATCTGCCTCTGCTAAACATCCCACCTAACATCTTTGTCAAGTGGTAGGGCTGGGCCACCACTAGACAAATGACAGATGCTCTTTATTAACTCCTCTGCCTTCCAAAAGCGGAAGAGAAAGAGAATAAGGGAGAAAAATTTATGGATTGGAAAATAAAACTAAATCGGTTTTCAAATAATAACAAAAAAAAGAAATATACACAAACATAGACAAAATCAGTATCTAACTTAACCACCCTGATGGCAATTACATCACCATCACCACTGATGCTGTGGAGCAGGGAAGTTCTAGACTGGACTCAGCAGCAGACAGGAACTGGATTTGGGAGATGGATTCGGGAACTGGATTCAGAAATACACGGATCAGGATCAAAGGCAGAACGAGAGTCCTCCTCAACCACTGAAGAAGAGAGCTTAGGCCTGGTGATCCCTCAGCTTTGTACTGGATATGATGTATATCGAGTAGAATACCTTGTTGGTCAGTTTTGTCTGCTCCTCCCTGCAAGTGCAGTCTTTTACTGTACGGCACCCCAACGTAGTACACAAGATTTATCAGTGACCTTGCTTTCTATAGGAGCAAGTACAAGCAAGAGCCTTTCTGCACACCATTCCTCAGTAGTAACTGCAAACATCAAGCATTATCATGTCTACAAAGCTATGCCATTAGCTTCAGAAAGTGCAGTTACTTAGAAGAGACTTAGAGGAAAAGTAAAATCACTGAACAGAATTAGTTCTGTTCTATCTCAAACCAGGACGCATCTTCCAAGAGCGGCTGTAGTGATGCACAGTGTCTAGGCAGGAATGCTCTCAAGCAATGCCACCAGGACAAAGAGCGATGTACGGATCTCTTCTGGAGCTACCAAATGTTTATAGTACTGTCTACACTTCCTTTCTGTTAACACTGTGATTGAAGACTCTTACTGAGAGCCCTGTCCCCACCAAAGACTTGCAGAGAAAGGAGTTCTCTGTTAAAACCTGAAAGGCACTGAAGGAAATGAACTGCCAAGTCTGAAACACACTGCTGAAGAAGAAGTGGTCTGGAATCTATTATCTCCTATGCCTCACTTTTTAAAATGTCCCCTCAACCAAAGGTAGCAGCCGGTGGCCCCAGCGTGACAACAGTTACAGCCTGGACAGGCAGGAAAAGAGGTCTGCAGAAGTCTTTCTTGGGGCTGCACCTGCCAACAGAAAGGGTCCTTCTCTTTGCTGCAGGTACAACTTCAGTGGGAACCAGAGACCATCCACTCATGTCACACAGGCAACTGAACAGCCTTCAAATTATGGACTTGAGTTACTAACGAACTTGAAAGTTAATTAACCTACTCTGAGCTTTGAGGAATATGTTATGTTTTGAGTTGTAAAGTCCCCAGATGAATTCTTTCGGAGACTTCTGCTGTAAGGGAGCAATTACTTCACCTTTGCCTGAATTTACTCATGTGTGTAATGAGGTTGATTATACTTAGAAGTATAACCCCCAGCAGCTTGGCAGTGGTCTTTTAAAATGTCACAATGCTGAAAAATGCTAATTACAAACATCTCCATCCCTGTGCCCACCCCGAGTAATTATCACATTGCAGAAAAGAGTACTTCTATTGGAATAACAGCACGACTTATTTATGAAGGAATTGTTTTCTACATACATGTCAATCTTCTCCAAAAATAAAAACACAGTGAGCTGAAGTTATTCCATATTTACCCAGGTTTGAATTTTAATGAACAAGAATGCCATAAATTCATGAAATTTTTAAAACCAAAAGATGAATTACATTAATCCACTTCACAGCTTTTCATGTTCCGGCAATAGGTATTGTGCAAACTTTTAGATAAATAAGGTTTAATATGATTTAATTATTTAGCTGTATAATGCATCCATTTCAGCTCCAGAGAGATAGTGATTAAAATGCAGAGGCTGGGAATCTTAATAGCACTATGCAAATATTCAATATATTCTTAAGCAATCATGCTAAATACTGTATAAGCTACCATAATTTTTCTGAAGAGATGAAGTTTATTCCAATTTACAGGTGCAGAAGATGGTCTTACCACACATATGTAGTTCCTTATTCTTTAGCGCTGTCGTACTCCTGTCCTAGAGAGGCATGAAACTAATGTAATATTACCACTTTTTCTAAGGTCAAAGGAATTTTTAGCAGATTCAGTTGCTGAAGACAAGAATAAAGCGGCAGACGAGGGGAGAATTGCACTGTCTGGGCTATGGACAGAGCCTGTAGCTGGAATAGCAGAGAATGCAGAAGGTGAGGAGCGTTCTAAGCCATTAAACACATCAGGAGCGTGAAGGTTAAAACAACCCCATGTGCTTTAAGCAAGTGGCAAATGTGGGTTTCCTGAGGAGCGCATGACAGGAGCTGGCAGGCTCACTGGCACTGCCCATGGCTCTAAAGATGCTGCATGGATCACACTGGAGAAGCGACTGCCCGGCTGGACCAGCACTGAGCACAGCACAGCAGTGCAAGCTGCCACTCTCACTGCCTTGTACACAACCAGGGAAAGCAAATGGGAGCATTTAGCTCTAGAAAAGCTGGGTTTAGTGAATGGGCTGTAAAATGCCCGGGGTCCAGCACAAGCAGTCTGGATAGATGATGATTCAAAGATGAAAGCTTCCAAGCCCCCTTGCTTCCTAACACTCCTCACAGAGGTGGGAGGCTAGGTGGCTGGGCAAGGATTCCAAGATAAACTCAGTAACAAGGTAGCACTATTAAGCAGGAATTCTTTATTGCAGCACTGGACACACAGGGGATGACTCCTCCAAATGTGCCTACCGTCTGCAGTTAACCAACGTATATCTGGCTTCTACAACGTATACCTGGCTATGCATTAGATTGCCAAAACCTCGGATACATATTAATTATTCTTCCAAGAAATTACTAACATATGTCCACCCCATCTCCGCCCAGCCCCGCATGGGCAATTGCTCTATTAGGGTCTTGGGGTGGTTTTCTTCATTTCTGCTGACAAAGCTGCAGAACCAGTTTTAACAGGGCTCCTGCTGGGTCAACATCGCCTGCTTTGCTTTGGTCAAAGACCCCCACATTCCGTTCCCTAAAGAATGCATGCAAGCTTGCGTTGATTAAGTCATTTATCAGGGCTTGGTACAGTAATTAGTTTAGGTTAGTACCTGGAACCGACAGAGATGGGATTAGTGAAGTTCCCTTATCAATGAGGAAGATGAAAGGAAAAGGCTTCTGCTGTGCCTTCTGTCCTCTGCCTCAGTCCAGCCATTTGTTTTCATAAGCACAGTATCCACTCATTAAATCCTAATTAAACTTAAACTCTTTGTAACTCCCTCCTCACCATCCTGACTTTCCAGCTGCCCAGATTCTCCTGTTATTCCTTCCTTCATCCTTCCTTTCTCCCCACCAAGGTGAGAGACCCTGAAGGCTCTGCTTCTGAAAGCTTTCTCACTTACAACACTTCCAATATTTTTCTCAGGTTCTGGTATTTTTAGATGCCAAGCCAGAAGTTTCACTGCACAAGAAAAGAAAGCAATTTACAGCCTCGTGCAGAAACATAGCCATTTCCAGTTCATTTGTTCTTCATCTTGATTATCAACACATTTGTCATTTCTCTGTAATTTATTCATTATCTTTAGTCGAGGAATGTGAAAGGGAGGGGTAAGAGCGAAGAAGGAGATAAGTGCACTTGTCAAAATGTGAAACAGATGCTCTAACAATGATTGGAGACTATTAATGTTCTCAGTAAGTATAAACAGGCAAGGTCCATAGATTGCTTCAAGTTTTTTTTTCAGCAAACAGCCTTCTGGAAAATGCAAATACAGAGGCTTTATTTTCCAGGCACGTGAGAGCATGTCTTGTTTGTAATGAGCTGTCCTAAGGAACTTCACATCGCTTCTTGAAAGTGGGGCTGTTCTGATCACTGCTGGCCTAAATAATAACACAGCAGTGAAGGGGAACTGTCCGGCTGGTAACAAAACGATGGAACCTGTCACCTCTCCCTCCTTCTTCAGACTCAGCGTGCAAAGCAAAGCACTTAGCACATGTTTAACCTTGAGGTACTCAAAGTCAGCGGCGGGTACCTATGCATTTAAAGTGAGCACATACTTAGTGATTGCCAGGGTGGGCATGAAAACAGCAAAGGTCTTTGCTGCACTGGGCTCTTTCATTTCTTGCTGATGAATGACCCTTGTGAGACCTCAAGGGAAAATCATTCACCCGGTCTCTAATCCAGCACCAAAAACATCAGTACAGCCAAGGAGTCAGCATCATGCTCCGGGCTGCATCACTTGGGGGAATGCTGTTGCAAAAGCCAATTATAATAAATAAATATTATAAGACAGAAAAAGAAAAAAAAAAAATCGATAATTAATAGATGTTATCTAATTACTAACATTTGTAATAATAGTTTATTGTTCTATGCCACATATAGCTTTCATCTTCCCTCTCTGCGCTCTGTCAATTTAATTTTCCCTTCTGCTGTTCTGTTATCTAAAATGATCAAACACCTACCATGCCTTGGGAAGTACACCAATTAAGAGCTGCATATAAATCTACTCGAATGTGCCTGTCACAAAGTTAACTGAAGTAAACGCATATTGGAGATGATATTGTTTGAATTCTGCTCCGATCCTGACCACGGCCCACCACAAACTTTCTTTTTACTCATTTATATTGTTCTTCCTCCTCTCATTATTGATTGACTCATGATAGCAGACACCAACCACCTTCTCCTCAGCAACCCCTCTGCTGCTGGGCAGGAAGGGCAGGGGTGTACACAGGGCAGGGGTGTACACAGGGCAGGGGTGAACACAGGGCAGCTGCTGATTCATGTGTCCTCTTGAGCACCCACTCATCTTGGGGAAAAGAATTTCTTCACAAGGGAGCCACACTCAGACCTTTGAATGTAAAAACCACCACTGAGCCTATCCAAAGGTCTGTTAGACACAACACATGGCAACGGGTTCTATGTCAAATATAAACCAGCACATATTTACATGCTATGAAATAAAAAGAACATTTTTTTTTCCCATTTGCCTTAATCCTGCTACCAAGTCCTTTATAAACCAGAAAAATTATACATCAGCCAGAGCAGACCATAACCAGAGTCTACTTAATGGCAGTTGGCAAATGCTTCAGCTTAGCTAGCCATCAGCACTACAGGAATTTAAGAGAGCGTGTACATTAACCTACAGCCATAAACTCCCAAGAGATTCACAGCCAATTGGTAAGAAAAAATTACGTCTGCAGCAACAGGAGCACTAAAGTTTGATCAGCATGTAAACTGATTGATCACTGCCTGGGAAAACATGCAAACCAGAAATCCCTGACATTTACTGGGTTTTGGGTCTTGGGGGTTTGCTAAGGTGACAAGATTCAACTGATCTAAAAGGAGCCAGCATGCTAAATTTCTTCTCTTTCCTTATCTTGTGGAATGAATCAGCTATCCAAATGCATGGCTGATTAAACTGCACTGCTATCACTGGACCTGTATCAGGAACACATTGGATTCAATGGATGGATTATCCATTTAAATGCTGGGCTATGACATTTTTAACCATGCAGATGTGACTTAAAAATATTTACAGGGACTCCACCCGGGAAAGGAAAGAATAGAGTTTTTCCCAGTGTTCATGAGTATGTAGCATCCCTGCCTGGAATGCAACATGAAATCAGTGTGAAAAATTCCATCTCATCATTAAGGACATGGCAGTTCTTCTGCAGGCATGAAATGTGTGTTTCTTCTCTAATGGTAGTTCAAGTATTGAGAAGATCTATTTTCCATTTTCAGCACAGACACATTTATTAGCAGAGGTAATAAGACAGTCTTTGTCAGAACATATTGTCTGTTGTCAAAATCTAAGGCTTGACACTGTATTGCATGAATAGAATTATTTTCCCATAAGATTTGCTATACCAAGTTAGTTACATGGTCCAGCAGGTCTGGTGCCCTGACAGATGGCAATAAATAAATAAAATTTCAGAAAAGAAGTTTAATTCTAGGACTGCATCTCACTCCAGCATACATTATGCACCTTGGTAACTGCTGCAGTACAGCACGTGGAAGGAAACAATTCCCTGTGAACTCTGCAGTTTGTACCCTGAAACCTGGCATTCCATGACTCTTTATCTGCCAGGCATAGCTGCAAACACCATTATCAGAGATTCTTTCAGGATAACAATGGCTTTATCGCATCTCTGATTGTGATAAGGAACGGCAAAGCATTCAGAAACCTCAGGAGTAATCCAGATCAATTAGATTTCAGTAGTAAGACCCTGATATAGGTGCATGTTCTCCTACCCCAAACCACTCATAAATACGTACACTCTAAGAACTAATTATCTTAGCTTTTCATGAGATTATTTTTCTGGGAATCTGTCAACAATGATTTTCTTTTAGATGTGTTCCTGGCTTCTCAGACACAGACAGTTCACGGGTTCCAGACACTGGTAAATGCCCAGCAGAAGGTCTTTTTGATGTGATGTGACTCCCTCGGTCTGAACGAATTAACTGCTACAATTGTGGCAAATACCCATTTTGCCATGGTGGTGAACTTTTCTCATCTTTCCATCTGAAAGATCAGAAACAATCCAATCAAACTGCTTGCCACCTGGCTCCTTCCTCCACATCACTTTTTTGCAGTGGATTTAAATAAAATTATCATTTCTAATTTGAAAATAAAAGCGGAAAATAATTATTGAACAGTGACCTGGACAGCCCTTTAATTAGTGTACAACTGGTTTGATTTTTGTGCTGAGATTCTGCTCCTAAAGTGGCATGTGCTGTGGGCTCTGCTGGAACGGCCTTGGCTTGGGGAAAACACTGGGGTTTTTTACCCCGCAGCATCCCCTACTGTTGGTTTTAGGAATGCTACTGGTTTACTTACTGGTTTACTTTTGTCACTGGAGGCAGAAGGGCAGGACAGTTCCCAAGGCTTTTCAACAAACCTGGAGGGGCAGGGGTGGGAAAATGAAAAGATATAGTACCCCAAGGGAACTCACAGGTGACCAGAGGAAAACTCTTGCTCCAGGAATTCAACACAGTGTATGTTTCAGCACCATCAAAATCTCCATGACTAACTGGAGTAGCAATTTTCTCAAGAGCCTCGACCACCGCAGGAGACACTTGCTAATTTAAAACAGTGTCTCAAGTCACTGCAGTTTCTCCTAGCAAGCTCCATTCGCTGGCAGAACACATGGCCACATTTGTCTCAGTTGTGTGACAGCTGTCCACCCCAAAACACCTTCCAGGGGTGCAGAGAAAAAACAAGTCTTTGAGTGCACTCAGGATTTTGGTTTGGTTTGTTCTGCAAATACCTGTATGCCTACTCAAAAATTTGGAGCATTTCTGAATGCCTCAATACTGAAATGTATACTCATAAAATCCTTTTCTCCCAAAGGAACCTGTAAACACAACTTTCAATATGTATTTCTGGGGGTATTGAATTTTTTCTCCATCTATGAACAGAAGTTTGCAAAATATCTATGCAGGTGGAGCCAGGGGTCTGAATATGCATCCCCTGATTTCTCTGCATCTTGCTTTCCTTATCTTTTAAATTGGGTTAACAGTACTTCTGCACCTCCCAGGAGTGTTCTGAAGCCTTACTCATTAAAGTTTGTATAGTATTCTGAGAACCTTGATGGCAGATGCTACACAAGTGCAGAAACACATCACTTGAAATATATGAATGGCAATTCACTCACAGCCTCCGTGGTGTTCGGTAAGGGAGTAACCAAAGAATATCAAGTGCTGCAGGCTCAAATGAAAGCAAGCTCATCAAAATAAACGATTTACCAGAGGCTTCCAAGCACTCTGCTTCCTACAGATGAGATGAAGAGTTCATCCCCCTTCTCTGCTTGACAACGGAGAATAAGCCATAGCATTGCAGATCACAAACAGTAGTTGTAGCGTTCTTCTCTGTTGGAGAGTTTCACTTTATTGTACAGCCCCATTAACTGATGAATTGAGGTCAGAACAGTTCATGTTATCACTGTGAATATAGAAAAGAACTTGGCCCAAACATGGAGACTAGACTTTCATCATGAAAAAGAGCTTAGGGATAGTGATATCTGGGTGTACTGCCTTATGAGGGCATCTTTTCCCCAATTTGTTACTCTAATAAAAAAAAAAAAGCTTGTGGAGAAAACAGAATAAATTGAAACAAAACAAACCCAACAGCTTCTGAATTTGGTGGAAACATCCACTTGTGTTTCTATCTGATCTAGAGTAGGAAAGATTCCTGAATCCTCAGTTCTGAGAAAAGCAACCAATCCAAACTCTAATTTTAGGATATGGCTTAAGTAAGGCTGTTGGTCTTAAGGTCTGATCCAAACTCCTCTCGAATACGTGACAACCTTTTAACTAGCTTTGAATCAGGACTTCAGCTTTTAACTAATCTGCTAAGCATATGGAGCTTCAGAAGGCAAACTGACAGATGAGAGGTGCAACTTATTTCCTAAGGGCTTTCTATTCCTGTTGATTTATCATATTGGGCTGAACAAATGCTTTCAGCACTGCATTCAGTTTTGGTTCCCTCTACACAAAAAAGATGCAGACAGGCTGGAAAGGGTGCAGAGAAGGGCCATGAGGATGATCAGAGGGCTGGATATGAAGATATCATATCTGCCATATGAAGAAAGGCAGAGAAAACTGGGTTTGTTTATTTCTTCTTTTTACAAATCACGAGGAAGCAACTTACTCCTTTATAATAATTTCTTTAAAGGAGATTCATTATTTCCATATTTAACTAAATTCTTCTAATTAGAAGAAATCATAAGGCATTCACCAGTGGCATTATTCTAGTTAATAAACTAATTATGGTTGTGGCAAATTAAGGGAAAGCCAGCAACTAATCTTAGGACCATGATTTCGAAAGCTTTAAGGATGTGATTTTCACGTTCTTTGAAAAAGCAAAGAAGACCTTACATACACTTTTAGTCACTGTTTAGAATGCACAGAAAAAATATTAGTCCTTTGAAATGAGCACAGCGCCTCTGGAAATCTCTAGTGACATTACCTGCATTTACTCAGTCTATCCCTATAATATCAGCTTGGTTGGAGCAGGAGAGAAGTGTTGAATCTCCCTTTTTATTGCACTGTTGCCCTCTAAAATCCCATTCTAGGTGAAATACAATCATTCCAAATAATGAAAGTGGTATTTTTTTTGCTTTCATAATAATACTAAAAAATAAATTTCAAATGCTGTGAAGACTTTTTTCTTCCTTCAAAATATTACTATCATCATTACAGCAACAAAATATGTTTTCACAACTTGGCAAGGGGCTAAGAAAGTTGCATTAACTCTACTTTGCAACTAAAAATGTTGAGAATTAGCATAGTATGGTGTTTTACTGGGAACCAAATATAAAGTCACTGGCCAAGTCAGGCCTGAACTCAAAGACAGGGACTTTTTCTGCTACTTAGTTGTTTCCTTGCTTTTGTCCACCTTTTTTTTTACCCAAGCTGAATGCATAAGAACAGGCAGGCATAAGAAATTGGGATTCACCTCAGCAGAGATGCATCAGTAGCCTAGGTGTAGGCTTGTAGTCTACTGCAATGTACAGCAGAACTCATTCCTATGTGGTACAAATGCTTTTTTCCCTTTTTTGGTATTGCAGTGCAAATGCTGGCATGGTCCATAATGGTTTGAAGTCATTGTGGTAGGGCTACAAGTGCTGACATAACCGTATCTTCAGCCCTGGGGAACTCAGAAATGTTTTTAAAGAGAGGTAATGAAATAAGGGAGGGAAAATATTTAGTCTGTATTTCAAAGACCAATTACACAAAGTTACTCCTCATAATGCAAAGTATTCCAGACATGCCACTAATACTCTTCAGAGCCATGCCTTTTTTCTGATAGCTTGTCTTCTTCCTGTCCTCATGAAAACCTTCCAAAAGCAATCTGCATTTGAAGGTATTTTCAAGTCCTTTATACAATCAAACTGTGTCCAATAACAGTAATAATACATGAAATCATCATTAACACTCAGTATCTATTTGGTAATTTATGCATCAAAGCATCATTTTCACATTTAATGTTGGGGTTTTCTGCTATAGCATTCCAGTTTGAGTCAAACAGAAAGAGAATGTGTTGCTAAGGTTGCCAAAATCCCAGGAAACAACCTGGGTAACAAGCATTTCTGGAAATCTTTCAGGGTATGTAGCACAATTTTTGAGCCACCAAGTGACTACACACCTACATAAAGTTTTGGATTGGAGGGGAATTTAGAACTGTTGTTAGCTGAAGAGGAAGATGCTGCTCTTTAAAATTGCAAAACAGAAATTTTTTTTACTGTACCATCCATCTCTCCCATTTTCTGGGTTGCATATGGGACTGGTTTGGATGACAGGCTGGAGAAAAACAAACTGAGATCTAATTTACTTTCACCATTATGAAGTAAAATTGCAGTGAGGATCAGCCTTCATGGTGTTCATATGAGAAAAGAGCAAATTAAAGCCCAGCTGAAGTGTGTCCTGTGGCTGCTCCTCAGCTCTGAGGGAAGGCATCACAACCAATTTTCCTAGATGGTCCCCAAAATGTGGAGGAACATAACTTGTCTCCTTTCCTCAGCCCATCTTCCTCCATCCTCCTCAGTTTCCCATTGGATTTGTCTTTTCTGCTCTACAGACAAACCCTTTCAAACATTTCTTCTACGTCCACTGAACTTACAACAGTGTCCATGGTGACTTCTCTGCAGCTGTTCACTGTTGCTCTCAAGGTTATTTTCCCTTACATGGACCCGTGTCTGCAATCTCAGCCTGGATTACTGGCCTTATTTACAACACACTGGCAGGCAGCATGGCCTTTGATATTAAGCAATCCCTTGAAATGCTCTCACTGAATGTCTTTCTCCATATTTACTGGGTTTCCTCTTTTCATCCTATGTTCTGGTCACAGATCAATTCTGAGCCTTTCTGTACCTCATCTCTCATCTGAATGCTTTTCTGTTCCTTCCTACTGTTAGCTCACTTACTGTTAATCCTTGGTCTCTTCTTACTCACAATCTCCCACGTCTCAAATTTTATACAGTCTCCCTGACCCTCTGACAAAAAGCTGTTGTTCCTATCCTCAGGAGCTACAACCTTAAATCCTGTCTAATCTAGTTCTCACTGACACAGCAGATCTCATCTCTCTCCTGACACAGTTGCCAGTCCTCTCCCTGTTGTTTCTTGATTTTCTCTCTCTTGACTTTGGGGGAGAAGTGCGGACACCTCACATGCAGAGAGAGAAGATTAGGTGGGATTTACATGTCTAAATTCAGACATGCTTCTCAAAATACTTAGCCAGTTGGAACTTAACTTTGAAAGAACACAAATTCCTTGGGTGCCTCTGAATTAAACTGCAGGGCTTCCCACAAATTGTACTCTTTATGCCACTGCCTTTGATGCAGCTTAGGATACGATTGGTCTTCTGGGCTATTGCTGGCTCATGTCCACCAGTACCTCCAAGCCCTTCTCTGCCTGGCTGCTCTCAATCCCTTCATTGCTCAACTTGTGCTGATACCAAGGATCATCCTGACCCAGCTGCAGAACCTTGCACTTGGCCTTGTTGAACCTCATGAGGTTCACAGGGCCCCACTTCTCAAACCCATCCAGGTCCCTCTGGGTGACATCCTGTTCCTTGGCCATGTCAACTGCACCACAACTGCATCACTCGGATGTCAACTGTGCGATTGCTGAGGGTGCGAGGAAAGGATTCTCATCTTCTCAGAATAAAGCCCAAAAAAGCAAAGATGGAGGTTGTTTTGAATACTGGTCCTTTTTGCACTGCAGCTCCACACACACTTCAAGCATCCAGCAGAGCAAGGCAGCACTTTGTGCTGCAGAGCTACAGGGGTGGAGGAGAAGTGAGAAATACCCCAGATCTATGGCTCGAGTTCCACTTGTACAGTGCTATGCTGTCTTTAGGATCTTTTATATGTGTTCACCAGTTACAGAGCAATGCAACCTAGCAAGCTAAGCCCAGGGTGAAAGGGTAAAAGCAAGAGAGGGTTCAAAGGCAGAGAACAAGAAGCTTAAAATCACACTGGATTTATGGCCAGTCAGTGAAGGGTGTGAAGAAATGACATGATCTGAAAGACAGCACAGCCTAAATGTCCTGGCTGCTCGGGAGCATTATTATTTGCATCACACTCTCACCCAGAGGCTCCATGTAAGTACGAGGGTCCCACTGTGCTACATGCTGCACAAACACAGCAAACGACAGCCTAAGCCAAAATCACAAAAGCACCAGCACTGCAGCACTTAGGAGGCAGAACTTTGGAGGAGTGGGTAGCAAAGTGAAAAGGTTTCATGCCAGAACAACTCTGGGTTTGCTCCAAAGGATCATGAACCTCTCAACAAACTTGCAGGCCAGCATGTCCCATGTAGTTGCAGGTGCTGTAATGAATGTTTCACAGAGAGATAATTAACCCCCTCACCCCAGTGCTCCGCAGTGCTGATGCTTTCCAGCACAATCTGTCCATGACACCATGGTAGAGTGCAGAGCCAGCTTTATTATTTCAGTTTGTTCTGTTCCTTTTTACTGCTACTGCTCTCTAAGGTTAATTGTATTCCTTGTGCTGATGCACAGTGGTATCTATACATAGACCTCACTGTATGGATTCTTTCGTTTCTTTTTCTTTCCCTTTTTAATCAATAAGGAGTTCAAACACTATCCAGCTTTCTCAGTAAAATGCCAGAAGTCACGCAGTGAAGTGAGAGAGGGCGAGAGTAAAGGAGCAAATCCTTTACCCTCTCTGACCCTGCCCACTCCTCTCTTGATTTAGAGGAACATTCAAAGCAGATGAAAGAAGAGACACAGGATCACCCCAGTGCAAGGTGGGAAGCAGTAAACAGTAGCATGTACCACGGTCCTGTATCTCTGTCTGCTTCCAGACTGAAGTCCAAGATCCAGCTAAGTAGTTAGGCTATTCCTTTCTTAGTCAAACTCCTAAGTTCATATTCACTTCAGAGCTATATGGGAGACCAGATAAGTGGGAGCCTCATCAAGGAGTTGGAGACACGTCCTTTTTGGGAGGGGCTTCAGCCACTGTGACTACATCCATACCAGCAGTAGCACAGACTTGTTCTTTCTCTGTCCTTACTAATCCTGCAACCAAAACTATATGGAGAAGAAGAAAGAGCAAGATGGGTCCTTTGTCAATGTGGTCCTGTTACATTAACTAAGTGAAGTCCTAGCTCTGCGTTTAAGGTGGACGCCCAGGTTCATCAAATGCTAATGTAACTCCTCTGCTGGTTCTCATCTTCTCACATTGGGCTGATGAATGTATACATGACACAATATTCAGGATGAAAGAACCAGTGGTGCCTCTTAAGAGTGAGAGCCATCAGAGGGACTGAGTCACAAAATCACCATGTCCACAGCAGCCCACAGCCAGCTGAGGAGAGGACAGGAGCATGTATTTTACTATCTCTAAGAATGAGACAAAAGCTCTGTCTTGAACGGCAGTCTGTCTGCGTGACTGCTCCAGCACTCATGTCTCACAGTGTCACTGTGACTCCAACAGGACATCCTGCAAATCTGTGGCTCTGGTAGGTGGCTTGCAATCAGTCTCTTACTTTCCGTGCATCACTTTCTCAGGGGTCCACGGTCACAAAGACAATCAAGTTCATAAGCCAGCATGCAATGCTATTTAGAAAGTCACAAAATGTAAAGATTATGGCAGATGTTCTTCAGCACAGGGGCTACTGCAATACTTGTACTTGGCCAGTTAGGTCAGGGAAAATTATCAGGGGTGCAATGTAAGAAATTTACCCCAGTCTCTAATAAAATTATCATTAGGGTCTGATGGAAGCTAAATGGACTATCAGACCATTCTACCCCGATGACTGTTACGGTACGTTTCCAAGATTTAACACTGCTCACCATTAGCAAGCATCTTTGATTTCTATTTTAATTTCATTTGGTGGGGGAAAAGATCATTGTAATTTAGCAGAGATCCATATCGTATTCATGATGGTAAGCAGGGAAGAGGTAAATGACATGATTCATTTCATACTGAAAGCAACCCATGCTGAAAGTAAACAACCACGTTTGCTCTCTTCTGTATGATCGAGCTCCCTTGTTCTGGAACAGTTAATACTGAACTTGAACAATCTCTCCTTCTTTAAAAGTTTAGATTTCAGGAACAGACCAAGATAGATGGTTTCTTTCTTTGCATGTTATTGATTAATGGATTGTACTAAATGGTGTGACATGCCCTTTAAATGGAATTTACAAGTAATATATCTTATGGCAACTGCATTATTAATGATTTTGATACCTGGTATTTTTGTCTTCCTACTCTGAGTTCTTCTTATTTATCCTGGTGAAGGTGGAGGGCAAAAGCTGGCTCCACCCAGCTTCCTGGGCTTTGTTCTTGCAGTCATAAACACTCCTGTGTTTATTCTCATTATTCACATTACATCTAGCCTGACACTTTTCCTGACTATATGCCAACACAAGAAGGCAAATAAATAAATAAATAACTCTTCCTTTGCAAGAGAATTGCCGAAGCCTTTAGATAAATATACCTTTGTAAGAATTTCAGATGGCTGGAAAGCTCATTCTCCTCATTATTAAAAGATGTTTACAGTTCCACATAAAAGCGAACAGAGAGAATCTTATTTTGTTCTTTAGTTTTTCCATTCAAAACTTTCTCTGCTTATTTTTCCTGCTCTTTGAGAGGCAGCCTGCACTGCAAATATACTGGAGTATATACCAAGAGGTAGAGTTGTGCATGGAAGACTGACATGAAGAGCAAAGGGAAATTAAAAAGTAATTAAACAAGGTGGCAAACTCAAACAACCACATTGTTCAGTTCATATTATTCAGTCTTTCAAGAAGAGAATTATGAACTCCCAGAAAGAGAGGGATAGTTCACAGAAAATCAAGACATAGCAGAAAAAAAATGTGTTTAGGCTTCATCAGTGAAGGCATCAGGGAGATGTTTGTTTCAGACTTCTCCCTTTCAAAACAGCCAAAGAAAGATGCTGTTAGCAGCCAAGATGTTCGAAGAGAATCTATACTATCAAACTGATAAACAACAATGAATTACCAGAATCTAGGGGAACTGCTAAGGCAAATTCCAACTGAAGTAACTGTCAAAAGCATGAGAGGCACAGCCTACTCATTAAGATACCTTATTGTCACTCTGTCAAAATCAAGGACCTGGCAATGATATCTAGCAGTTTTACTGAATACTGACTGATACCAGATACTGAAATCTTTTCTTAAAGAGCTCAAATGATCCTAGGAATGACAGACTGGAGCTGTCACCTGTTGAAAGCATCCTAATGTCAGCACAGGTACCACGATGCACAGGATATGATAAGGACTAGAGGTAACTGAAAGTCAGAAATGACACTCTTTGGGAAGCTGAGAACTTGTCAAAACACTTAATCCAATTTCAGAATGAATGGTGTACCTTCCAGAATGAGAGTGGGAAGTGATGGTCTGAAATAAACATTCAGTCTTGTGATTTTTGAGGAGGTCCCAGACCCTCGCTGGGGCACGGTCTCAGTTCACCTCAGTTTTCAGGTTCCAACCCTGACAGACCTACGGAACAGACAAGGAACCTCACGGGCACAGACTCAGGGAGATGCATCCCGAGACAGACACCACCACTGAGACACCCGAGATTTCCTGTGTTCAGCTTTGCAGCAGGGATCCCTCAAGTCAGTCTGACTCAGAATGTGAGAAGCTTGAAGTTCAGGCTCCAGGTGAGGAAGCCAGACAAGTTAGGCTTTTTTTAATTGAAAACAAATTTTCCCTCCCACCCTCAAAAAACCCCCCACTTTTTTTAGATGGAAATAGCAACTGTTTGTATATGCGTAGCAAGTGCTTGTACTTGTGTAGCAAGTATTGAACAACAGATATTGTTTTCACCTTTGCCAATCTCCCTG
>JANHFX010027974.1:45311-56159 GCA_027560015.1 Chloroceryle amazona
TATGCGTAGCAAGTGCTTGTACTTGTGTAGCAAGTATTGAACAACAGATATTGTTTTCACCTTTGCCAATCTCCCTGTAATGTTTCTCTTGCTTTTCCAATAGTGAAAGGGATAATGAGGAGAGAAATAATTACCATTCCTGACCAGCTAGTGTGGAAGTGTGGGTGCACTCTCTGCTGAGCACATCAGTAGATGAACTCAAATCCTGTGCAGTAATTACATTGCTCTACCTTTTGCCATGGTGTGACATACAAAATCTCAGCATGTCAAAAGTCCTCGGGAGTAGAATAAATATTGAACAGGGAGGTAAAAGTTTAGAACAATGAAATAAAAATAGATACAATTTGATATTCATTAAAGTAATTTCAGGAAGAATTGCTGCATTCCAAGAATAAATACTACTTAGAATGATTTGTCTAGGGAGAATCTTTTAAACCTTTAATGTCTTAGCAAAACTCACGAGAACTACATCTTTTTAAAATTACACCAGAGGAGCCAGATCTTTCTCAAGCAGTTCTTTAGGCTCCAAGCAGTGCTTGAACAACAGTCCACGGGAAGATGCTGGAAACAGTTACATTAACTTCACTGAGACTCTTCACATACTGTGGAGTACCGCAAGCACAGGAGGCTTGGTAGCTCAGTAGATGAGCTTTTAAGCCTAACTGGCTTCTCAGGTGCTTTCATGCAAAAGCTGAATCTTCTTGAATCCATTTACTGAGTGGAATGTATTGAATTTTCTTAGAGATGATTTGGGCATTTGGTTTTGCATCATTAAGCAGGTTTCGTTTTCTGTTTAAGAGAGGTTTTATACCACCTTCAACAGCATTGGAAGTGTTCTCAATGCCAAACTACCTGAAACACCAGCTATGTTTCTTTAGGTGCTCAGAACCTTATCTGTCAGAGGTATGTACAACCTCACAGTCAAAATGAAGTGTACCTGAGAGTTTAGATAGAAGATTCCCATTATGAAAGAAAGTTGTTGGTTTTGCAGGCTGCATAAGCAGAACTGGATAAAATGAGAAGTCATCTGACATGTAAACCCAGACTATACAGCAACTAACACAAACTATACTTCAAGTTTTGGAAAACTCATTAAAAGCTGTCTGCAAGTTATTTTAAATGATCATTTTTTACAATCTATTTATTCATCCCTGAATAATAAAAATAATAAATCTTAGGAGTCTTTCAGTCTGTTAGGAGACAGTATCAGAAATTTGTTGGTTTTATTTTTAAACAAACACGGAATAATGATGAAGAGCCCTCTTTTCCCTTGTTAAACTCAAGTAATACTACTGAGGAACGTTATCATTTTTCCAAAAGTGTGCTATTTCCTTTTTATTCATAAGATTGGTGTAACAGAAATTCAAGTGACAAAGAAAAAAACATTGCAAAGCAATGAAGTAAATTTACTGATGGAAACACTTCCAGAAAGTACTATAAACAAATAGGTATATTTAATTATTTTTTTAAAGGCCAGATAACAGTGAAGAAATTTATTTCTTTCATTAAGCTACCCAGTCCTACTCTCCAGATTACCACTAAGCAGAGGCTAATATATTTGTATCTTGAGTCCAGAGCTTGCAAATGCCCACAAAGTAAAATAAGAGTCTTCTCTACCCAAACGTTTCTCATTTACGTATTAAAACAGTGGGTTAAGTGATTGTCTTCAAGAAGGTGCCCATTTAAAATTATTTTTATTTCATTTTTAATTTTCCTGATTTAGCAGCATTGCAATGTGAACGTACAAATGTTAAGTTTACCAAAGACTTCCCTATACTCACTTGTTTCCATTTACCTCTGATCCGCTCCTTTTACCCCAATAATCTCTTTTTTGTCCACACTCCTTAAAGATATCTTTTTCAAGGAAAAATACTTGTAAAGGAGTGAAGATTTTCCGAGGCTCAGCTTTCACAGAAGACAATAAGATAAATTCTACACAAATATATGCACAAACCCACCTAGATATCCAGTCAATCTACAAGAAGCAGAAGCTTGTGAACGTTTCACTGAAGAATTAATGATGTCTAAAATTCAGACATCAAACTCAATGTTTGAAAGCAACAACCCCACCATCACCACAAGCGGTGATGGATGTAGCACATGGTAAGCACAGGTCTCCCTGCTGCAGTTTGGCAGTGAAATGCATGCAGTGTGTCATACGTTCCCAGAACTATTCCCACTGAGCAGCTACCTATATATCAATGTACAGGCATGGCCATAGGCAGCACACCACTTACAAGGTCTCCTACTCTGTGGCCATGGCAACTGGACTACCTTGCCAATTCTTCCTTTCACCTTGTTGTAAAACACTACCAGAAAATGCTTTCCTATGATACTTTTTCCTTGATAAAAATGTTGATTTAAAAAGGATTACATTTTGAAGAGAAAGGAGCAAGCATATTTTGATAATGTGAGAATGTTCCATTTCTTTCAGCGTCTCCAGAGAGAAAAGTTTTCTCTTTGGAATTAATATATTTTTGGTCTACCTTTGAAAGAAAAATACAAAATCAAAGCAAAACACTCACAGTCATTTTCTATTTCATGGGACACATGAAAATAAATGCATATAGATATATATGTATCTAAATAATAAAAACAATCTGTATTTAATCCCCTTTGGGAACGGCAGAAAACTAGGATAATGTAGGAATAAAGTAACTCTGACAAAACAATGAAGATTCAGAAAGATGAAAACCTGACAATCCCAAACCCACTGTTGGTGGCATGCAGAGGGGCAGCTCGGATCACGGCTGTCAATCCCCCAGAGCAGGGCTGTATAAGGGCAGCATCGCTGCTTACTGACCTCCACTGACTCCTGCAGAGCTGACACAACAGACCCATCAAAGCCACTGTCCTGGTTTGAGTTAGAACAGAACTAATTCTGGTCAGTGATTTTACTCTTCTGCTAAGTCTTTCCTAACTAACTGCACTGTCTGAAGTTAGTGGCATATTTTGCAGTGTCTGATTCTAGCAGTGATAATGTTTACATTTATAGCTACTGCCAAGGATTGCTGTGCAGAAAGGCTCTTGCTTATACTTGCTTCTGTAGAAACCAGTGTCACTGCTAAACCTTGAATACCTCATTGGTGTGCACCTGCACGGAAAAATGGACAGGCCAGGTGACCCCAAACTGACCAGTGAGGGATTCCAGCCCATACATGTCATATTCAGTATAAAGCTGAGGGATCATAGCCATCAAGATTTCTTCTTCAATGGCCATGATCTGAGGAGGACTCTGTCCATTCTGCCTTCTATCCCAATCTGTATGTTCCCAAATCCAGTTCCAGCATCCAGCTCCTGAATCTGGCTCCTGTCTGCTGCTGAGTCCAGTCTGAGACTTCCCCACTGCCTGCTCCACAGCATCAGTGGTGATGGTGACATAATTGCCATCAGAAGGGTTGGTTTCAATACTGATTTTGTATATTCTTGTATATAATTGTATATATTTCATTATATTGTTATTATTCGCTTCATTACAGCTGTTTTAATTTTCTTCTTCCCTCCACCAACCCCTTATGTTAGCAAGCTGCACCGTACCAAGACCTTTATGTAAGACATACTCGATTGCTTTTAAAACACAAGCTTAGTCCCAGCTACTTCAAACCATCAGAAAGAAGATGTTTGGTTTTTCCTCTGCTTCAGTGCAACAAACCACTGCATGCTGACCTACCAGCCACTGGCCTGCACTGAAAGATAGCCAGCAAGTTACTGCATATCCTCCCAATTAACACCGAGCTAACAGTGATGTGTCTGCAGTGCTAATGAACCCTCTGTCCACCTTGCTCAGAGCACTGTCCAGCCTTGTGGAAATACCTGATCTTCCCAGGGGAACCTGGCACCCCTCAGTGGGGTACATGGTGCCACAAGGGACAGGCTGTCCCCTTCCTTTGACTTTGAGAAGAAGTCATCTCCTCCCTTTTCTTGGGAAGCAGAAGGTCAGAGAACAAGTGGATATAAACGGAAAAGAGTTAGTAGTGCTACCATCAGGAGCAGCTCAGAATTAGGGATTATTAGCCCAGCACTATGGAATGATTGATACAGAGTTAAGGCTAATGACTTTAAAGATGATTAGGTCATTTTGTTACCAGTTGTTTACTCTGTCTATAGACAGTAAAATTCATTCACTTTAACCACTGCAGAGCTCTGTATGATGCCTTATGGGATAGCAAAGATAGTGCAAGCTGAGATACTGTAACACACTCCAAGATAGAGAAGTGAGTGTGTAGGAGATACATGTTCAAACCGAAGAGAAAGCCTGGCATTTGTTCAGGCAAGCAAGCTGCAGAACAACTGGGGATTATTTAGGCTGTCTATTTTAGGAATTTCTGAAACACTCTCAAGTGCCACATCTGAAACCTGTGAGGTTTGAGCTGGATTTACTGTTTTCAACAGTTACCAGAACTCTTTTTTCCATTCCACTTTTCATTTGAAGCGAAGTTCAGAAAATGTTTGGAGATAAAAATGTGCAAGCAAAAAGACA
Organism: Chloroceryle amazona; assembly: GCA_027560015.1. Classification (NCBI taxonomy): domain Eukaryota; kingdom Metazoa; phylum Chordata; class Aves; order Coraciiformes; family Cerylidae; genus Chloroceryle; species Chloroceryle amazona. Next base: position 49,792 of record JANHFX010027974.1, read on the forward strand.
AGAAAAAAAAAACTTTCTAGGTGAAAATATCTGAATGTACTTAAATGAGGTTGTACAAGACTGTCACTTTTGAAGGAAATCCAGTCTCGTGACCTGAGTCAATACAGAATGAGAGCACCCACTTGTACTTTCAAAGGGAACAAGCCTTAATCACCTGCTGAAGATAAGCATGTTCTCACATCCTTCCCTGAATGGAAGGGAAAAAAAAAAATCTTACTTCTCTAAGTGCCTTGCTAACTGAAACTTCAATAATGACCTTTGAGCAACTGCAAATGGATCCTGAGTGAATGCTGAGTCAGCAGAACTACTGGGACTCCTGAGCCTGCTTCTAGAAATTGCTCAGAAAACAGCAAACCCAAGCTCTTCTATGTATGCTCCAAGGGGTGGGAGATACTACACCAGTCTCACATGTGAACACTTTATTGCTTAAGATGTGCCATGCACCCCAGTTACTTTACACCCTGAGCTCAGGAAGACGTGAGCCGAATGCTGGCATCGCACACGGAGGGTTCTCCACTCCAGCACCAGCGAAACCAGCAGGGGAGATGGTGCATTGTAAGACATCCACCAGAGCGAGGAGGGAAGAGGCAGGGAGGGAGCATGGTGGCCATGTCCTATGCCATCTGTCATCGCTGCAACTGCCGCACAGGAGACACCTTGTAATAGAAGCTGGCTAATTTCTTTAGAAGTATCTCATTAGTCCCTCCCTTCCTAAGCTGCCTCTCTATTAAAATGTGATAAATGAATTCTGCCTTTCCCAGTTCCAGCCTGTCCCCTTAGTGAAATTAAGATGAGTCATGTTGGCCAGGACTCAAGACAGAGATAATTATACAGGGGCCGAGGGAAGTATTTAATTTGCTGACTGCAGAGATGCTCTATCAGTAGTAGAGAGAGGATCTCTCAGCCTTCCCACTGACAGAGAGTAAGAGGATATGGAAAATGCATGTTCCCTAGTGAAAATATTTTATACACACTCTCTGCATAACACTTTATCACAGAATCAAAGAATTGTCATGGTTGGAAAAGACCTCTAAGATCAATATGCCCAACCATCAACCCCAAAAGAACTTGTCCAGATCCCTTGGCAGAGGTTCAAGCAGATGGACACTTCCTCCCAATCTGGTGTCATCTTCAAATGTGCTGAGGAAGCACTCATCTAGATCATTGATAAAGATATAGAACAAGACCAGCCTCAGAACGGAGTCCTGTGGGACACTACTGGGGACCAGCTGTCAAGTGAATTTAACTCCCTTTACTACAACTCTCTGGGCCCTGCCAGCCAGTTTTTAACGCAGTGAAGAGTACACCGGTCTATGCCATGAGTTGCCAGGGTCTTTAGGAGAATGCTGTGGGAGATGGTGTCAAGGCCTTACTGAAGTCCAGGTAGACAATGTCCACAGCCTTTCCCTCATCCACTAGGCAGGTCACCTGGTCATGGAATGAGATCAGGTCGGTCAGGCAAGACCTGCCTTTCCTGCACCCATGCTGGTGGGTCCTGATCTCCTGGCTGTCCTGCACTTGTTGTGTGAGTTTACTCAAGATGAACTGCTCCATAATTTTTCTGGGTGCCAAGGTCAGGCTGACAGGCCTGTAGTTCCCTTTGGGATCCTCCTTCCAGCCCTTCTTGTAGATGGGCATCACATTGGCAAGGCTGCAGTCATCTGGGACCTCTCCTGTTAGCCAAGACTGTTGATAAATGACGGAGAGAGGCTTGGCAAGCTCCTCCATCAGCTCCCTCAATATTCTAGGGTGGATCCCATCTGGCCCTATGGACTTGTGTCTCAGTGCCATAGCAAGTCATTAACTGTTTCTTCCTGGATTATGGGCTGGGGGGGGTAGTTGCTCTCTGTTGTTATGTTCCAGCTCAGGAGGTTGCATACACTTGAGATAGCTGGTGTGCTTAATACAGAGGCAAAGGTGGAATTAAGGACCTTAGCCTTTTCCTTATCTTTGGTTGTAATGTTCATTCCCCTACATCCAATAAAGGATGGAGATCTTCCCTGCCTCTTTTTTTATTGTTGATGTATTCATAACAAGTTTTTTTGTTGTCCCTCATGACAGTGGCTAGATTGAGCTCCAGCTGGGCTTTTGCCTTTCTAATTTTTTCTCTGCATGACCTAACAAGATCCCCGTATTCATCCTCAGTAGCCTATCCCTTCTTCCAAAGGAATTGAACTCTTCCTTTTTTCCTGAGTCCCAGCAAAAGCTCCCTGTTCAGCCAGTCCAGTCATCTTCCCTGCCATTTCATCCGAGAGTGCATGGAGACAGCCTGCTCTAAGACTTCCTTCCTGAATACCATCCAGCTTTATTGGACCCTTTTGTCTTTCAGGACTCTTTCCCTAGGCATTCTCTCAACCAATGTCCTGAACAGACCTCTGGAATTCCACAGTGGAGGCTTTGCTTACATCACTAAGGATGAAGAACTTAATCATTTTGTGGTCTCTAAGCCTCCAACCACCACATCTCCCAACAGTCCTTCCCTGCTTGTGAAAAGCAGATTGAGCCTATCGAGGAGGTGCCTCCCTAGATCTCCTGGGAGCAATGAACATGAGGGGTATGATCCTGCAACCAGATTTCAGTGGCTGCAGCCAAGGCTCTGATGAGTGAGCAGCTGCTTCTGAAAGGACAACACGCTCCCTCTCTGTGCACTGTTTGGATAGTTTCCATGAGGCAGCTGGCATATAAGGGGATGCCCTTTGCATCATTAAAGGAATAAAGGAGGATCAATATTAAAACCTCCAGATCAAGTTGTGATGTTGCTACTATAACTCACCCTGAAACACTGCAACATAGTAAGAAAAAACTGTTCAAAATGAAAGAAGAAAGCAGATTCTACACTGCATATGGGATTGTCCTTTCTACCTCTCACCCTGCACCAGGCAACAGAGGGGTGTTTATGACTGAAAGTTCAATTTCTACTTTCCTTCCTCCACTTGTACACACAGCAATACATTTCTGACTTCTGTCATACATAAAGACACACAGACTCTGCTGACTTCCACTGGGCATTTAGTTTCTGGCAGGCAGCTTGTGGGTCATAATGAATCTGAGAATTTGACTGATTTTTATTTTAGCACTTTGCCCTCATAAACACTGACGGGATCCCAGAGCCTCTGCTACTTTTCACAGCCAGCTAAGAGATGCGTTTATGTCTCGCCAGCTGCATTTGAATTCGGTTTTGTGCAAGAAAGAAGCATCTTCTAGATGTGCTGGGTTTTAATTGACTAGGGAAAGAAATGCAGAAAGATGAGTAATCCAAGAAACAAATTGCCATATTTTCTTCAGCCTCACTTAAGTTAGTGTCAGCATAAATAAAACAACCCTTTTTGCTCTCATCACCACTAACCTCCCTTCTTTTTTCTCAGAACAAGTCCTAGCTGGGATTAGAATTAAAAGATACATATTTTTATTTTTTTTTTATTAAATTTATATGTTATGTTTCACGTATATCAGCAGACAGCCACCTCAGGGAAAGTCTTGGCATTTTCCACTGTTCTGCTGTGCACTAGGTGAGAGAAAATTAAATCAACACCAAATGTCACGTATGCTTGAATAATGGCCATTCATGTTACTTCCAACTCCCCAAACTTTGCCCTTAAACAGCAGCAGAGTAATTCTGTGCACATAGTAAGCTGGGCCATCAGGGTGTGTCATACAGTACACACAGACAGAATCTCCCAGAGAAGAATCTGCCCAGGAAACAGGCTCATAACAAATCTCTGCTAGAGGTAACATTGAAATCTGCAATCCAGAAATCAAGTAGCTTTGAAAAAAATGTCTAAGTGGTAAGACCCACAAAGCAACAATCATACTGGTATACCCCCTCCTTTCTGATCTGCCCCACTTTTTGGGGGGGAGGGTATATTCTTCCACATAGAGTGTTTTCAGGCTGATACAGTCATTGCATTAAATAAAAGAATCAGCACATGAGGAGCAGAAATGAGGTCTCTGTAAGAGAGAGTAATTCAGGTAGGCGATTCCCCATATAACAGAAAGAAAAAAGAAGAAGAAATTGTCAGAGCAAATATTTCTGATCCTCTGAAAGATGTCTCTCCATCTGTCTGTCCACCCTGATCATTGCATTTACCATTGAGACAGATGCTTCAGTGAGCAAAGAGTAACTGTGCAGCCTGCAAAGAATAACTGTACAGCTTGTCCAAGAATGTGCAGAGGTCAAACTCTCCCACACATCCATAAAAGCCTTCCCAAACTGCACCCGGACTGGCTGAGGTCCAGCCAGGGTCACAGCACAGTGATCTTACTGCTGCCATCTGTAGAAGAAAAGACCTGGCTGGTGAGTCCTAGGGAATGTAAGGTTTAGGAATCAATGTCATCATATCTGAGCAAATATAAAATACACAGCTGTGTAAATGATATGAAAAACTGAGAACAGAAATGACATAATCCATTGAAAGAAAGAGGGCGTAAGAAATACCAGATGGGAGGAGGCTGCTACCACTGAGACAATTCATCTGGTTTAGAACCTTCTCTCAAGTTTCTCCTTGAAATAAGCACAGCCCAGACAAACCATTCCAATGGCTTAGAAATTATTGACCTGGTACTCAGATGCAAAGTAGAAGCCATGGGTGGCAATGCTCTGCTGCTTTCAACTAAAGGTTTAAATACAGTTCTCCTGCCCTTCCAAGAAAACATCCTAATCACTGCCCTTTAGGAGAGCTCCACCTCCATCTCCAGGTCTGCTCTACATGGTATGAAATGGCCACCGGGGATTGAAATGAGATCTCCTTGCTGCAGTTTGCTAATTACCCAGTTGCTGAGCTATCCATGCGTCCTGGGTTTTCTTCCCTATTCATTCATATTCCATCTTATACAATACGGCTTCGCTATTGATACTTGAAGAAGTCACTATCTTTTTGTGTATTTGCATGCTCAAAATTCAGGTTCATATGCTCACATTTATCAGAAGAGAATGAGGAAAGTGGAGGATGATGCATTATTGCAAGGTATTCTCTAAAGTGTACAAATTAGAAAGGAGCTGTGCTCATAGGTGTTAGAGGTTGATGGCTTCTGAGTGCATTTGGGATTTTTCCAACAGAGAGTTGCTGTTTGATCTCTTCTTGAAATGGCTTTTCTGTCTTTCATAAAAAGAAAACGACGTTAAGAATCCGGGTAGGTAATTTTTGAATTTTCAATACACTGCTGCCTCTGTTAAACCTCTAAAGGTTAAGCTTCCAGAACTGTAATTGTAGATTTTCCCCTCATATTAACATTCCTAGCTATATACCATAGCCCACTACTCACGTTTTCCTTTAATAGTTTCACTCTATACTCATGTTAAAAAAGTTTCACCTAAAAAATACACAAAGAACTATACAGAGATTCATTTATCTATCTCAGGAGGATGAAGAGCTGAGAAAATGATGACAGAGTATGAGTCAGCACCTCTGACTATTTCAAATCTGGCTGTTGAAGGGCATGGGCCAATCCCTTCATTCAGAAGAGAACCTGTGCATTGCATTTGGGCTGTACATTTTGTTTTATCGTTGTCTGCATAGAAAATAGAACTGAAGAGATGTGAAACGGAGTATTTCTAAACTAAGCTTTTAGGAAAACTTCCATATAAAAAATTAAGAATGTTTTTTTCCATGTAATGCAGCGGTCAGGAATGTGCATGACCTGTATCTTCTCATCTCTTCCTCCAATTCTCCCAGCCTGTGCAAGAGACCTGCAACACTGAGGCAGCCTAAAGGGGCTGTATGGAACAACCCTGAGCAGAACACTTTCCAGTTGATAGGAAACTGCCTTTCAGTCCCAGACACCGCAACATTACTCTTGTCCTGTGCCTCTCCCCTGGCCTGGTAGAGGTGATATCTCAGGGTCAGAAGCTGTGACAGAGAAGAGTTAAACTAAACATTTTTGTTGGCACAGAGTCTATTAAAGGATTTCAGCTGAGCAGTGGAATTAGAGCGACTCAGGTGAGCAACACCTGAATCTGGTCTGGCCCTGCTCGTAAGTGAAATGTAAATGGGCTTATCAACATTGCAGTAAGATTACAGAGGGTGGGTGATGCGAGTTGTTTTGATGTGTCAAAAGAAATCCCTCAATTTTCCATCTTTTGCCCAGAACTTGCATCTGTATTTATAAGTAATTCTGTTCTCCCTCCATGACTCCCCACATTTTCATGGAGCAAGATATCCTTAAGTGGGTATGAGGGCAGAGAACAGGAAGTGAATTACAGAATAGTTAAGAAGGAAAGGAAAAAGGAAAAAGGAAAAAAAAGGAAAAAGGAAAAAAAAGGAAAAAGGAAAAAAGGAAAAAAGGAAAAAGGGAAAAAAGGAAAAAAGGAAAAAAGGAAAAAAGGAAAAAAGGAAAAAAGGAAAAAAGGAAAAAAGGAAAAAAGGAAAAAA
>JANHFX010027975.1:24391-38674 GCA_027560015.1 Chloroceryle amazona
AACCCCCCCCCCAACCTGTTTTAAGCCAAACTACCCCGGGTGCATTCTATCTCCTCATCAAGATCATTGACAAAGATGGTAAACAGAAGTATTGAGCCCTGAGGAATGACACTTGGGACCAGCCACCAGCTGGATTTAACTCCATTCACCACCACTATTTATTGTCCTGCTTCACTATGGCCTCCAGCTCATCTTGCTTGTTGACCATGCTACATGCATTAGCGTAGATGCACTTGATCTGAGCAACTGATTTCACCCCCAGGGTGAAATCAGTCTGTCTTTTACCCCTAGGCTCATTAGTAGTGGACCGGGTTTTATTCCCTTCCCTCTTCAATTCTACTTTCCCCATCACTTCTGCAGTTACCAATCCATTAGTGAGCTCCATGTTTTTGTTGTCCCATGTATCACATTTACCTTAAGTAGGACAATAGACTGGAGGTTGTCTATAGGTTCATCTCTAATGAGGCTGGTTTTACCCCCTTCCCCCTTCGAGCCTAGTTTAAAGCTCTTTCGCTGAGTCCTGCCAATTCACTTGCAAGGATCCTTTTTCCCCTCTGGGACAGCTGTACTCCGCCTGCTGCCAGTAGACCAGGTACAGATAAACTTCTCCATGATCAAAAAACCCAAAATTCTGATGGTGGCACCAGTTTCTCAGCATGTGTTAATTATATTTGTTTTACACCCTCTTTCTGTATTCCTCCCTAATATTTGAGAGATCGAGGAGAATACCACCTGTGCACCTGAACCTTCAACCAGTTGCCCCAGTGCCTTGAAGTCCTTCTTGATTGCCTTAGGACTTCTCTCAGAAACCTCATCATTACCTACCTGGAAAACTATCAAAGGATAATAATCAGAGGGGTGCAACAGATTGGGCAGCCTCCTTTTAACATCTTTAACCTAGCCTCCAGGGAGGCAGCAGACTTCCCTGTGGAATGGGTCTAGTCTACAAATAGTCCCCCTCAGAAGAGTCACCTACTATAATAACCCTCCTTTTCTTCCTCGTTGAGGAAGTCCTAAGTTGTGAGGCTGAGGGACAAGCTATGAGTGAATCACCAGCTGGATCCTCATCAGAAGGATCATCAAATTTGAGAGGTCCTTACCCCTTAACTGAGGGCAAAGGGGGAGGAGGGGGAGAGGACTCACCTGCCTCTGCGAGGTGGGACTTGTCTCCAAGCCTCCCCCTGTCCCACGCCCCTACCTCAAACTGGTTACAAGAAGACTGACTGTCTTCCAGGAGGGCCTCAGAGGCACTGGAGGAGGTGAAGCAGGCAAGAGGAGAGCTCGCCTTCTGCTGCATCCATGAACTTGCCTCCACTCACCTCATTTACTTAGGTTTCTGTCCTCTATTTCAGGGGGGCAGCACACAGTGACCCCTTGATCCTGGGTGTTATCTGTCTCCTGAATGGAGCACAGAGCTTGGCTCCAGCGGTCTATCTCAATTTCAGATTCCCTAATGTTCCTGAGCCTTTCTACTTCATCTTTAAGTCTCACAACCTTATCTTCCATCAGGGCCACATGGCTAAGCAGATCATCTACCTGCTTACAGTGCATGCAGCTGTAATGAGGGTTGCCCTCCGAGATCAGGAGCTGGCTGTGGCATTCTCTGCAACCTGTCATCTGCACTCCCACATCCTTCTGTGGGACCTCTGTCTGAGTTCCCACATCCATTTTGAGTAGTGACAGGAGCGTGGCCTTCTTGTGCCAAGTGGAGACTATTTTGATGGGGACCATATGGGAGCAAATCCTCCCGGCTTTTTACCTCTCGTACCTTTTGCGTGCCAACAAGTTCACAAACATTAATATATACATCTTTTAGAAAAAATGTGAAATAAATGATGACCCAAGAAAATATTTCATCCATCACATATCAGGCAGACAACACAGCAGTGATGATTTCAGCCTATCAATTATCTCTGTACTATCCACAAAGTGATTCAACTCTATTTCCATTGCTGCTTGCCCACCACAGAAGATGAAACTCAACAGAAACAAAAAAGAAAGACCACTTATTTAAATTATTGGGAACCATCATAAGCTATTTTCTCTTCTGGTGGATGGAACTGAAAAAGTCAGACACATAACAAAGGATTTCACAACACCTGCAACTTGAGCTGCATCAGCTGAAACCAGCTAATTGTGCTGGGATAAACAGACAAAAAGAAGCTGGAAAAAGACCTCTTGGTAACAAAGAAGACTAGACCCTTAGCTAATTTTGGTTAGCACAGATCCAAGTGGAAGTATTTCCAGTGGGGACAACCTTATCTACACTAACTAAAAATGATTTAAATCTAGCAGACTATTCTTGCTCTTACGACCAACTTTCCTGCTTCTCAATTTAATCCTTGTGCCATTTTGTCATCTCTCACAAGACAAAATTCATTACAATATTTCTATCTTAAGTTGCTCTGATTTTTCATACTCTTACAGAATGGGTCTGTAAACTATGAACAGAGAATTTCTGATCAACCTAAAACTGTTTTATATGGAATAGATCCTGAAAACTATAAAATTAATAGGATTTAGGGAAGAAGGGACTCAGAATAATTTGCACGAGCCAAAAGATCAGAAGCTGGGCTTTTCTGAAGCAAATTGTGTCACCCAGGCACCCAATTTACATTAATCTCCTGTAAGGTTTGATTTGTCAGGTATAGTTTCCTTACAAAGACTACTCCCTTTGGCCTCTGAAGTTCGCTGCAGGAGCTAGTAGTTGCTGACTGCTTTTAAGAACCTCTCTTTATTCCATGTCAGCAACTTTTTAGAGAAATCTGTGTTGATTTTTTGAAAGCTGTTGTTAATAACTTTAGAACACTATGAAAAATGAGGAAACTGTTTCATAAACTGTCGTGTTATACAGGAAACATCTCATAGGGCTTTTCTTGACTAATTTGTGATGGTTTGTTTCTGGAAAGTAAAGAAGATGTTTGGGTGCTCTGGTCTCCTCAGCTCTTAGAAAGGTTTTCTAAGCATCCATCAGAAATGTGCATCCAGTGGTAAGGAATGAGTTCCCCTCCTCCAGCCCTTCAAGGCCTTGAAACGTATTACTTTGAGCATAGGGATGATGCCCATCTCTGTGTTCCATAGTCTCTCTTAGACTCCAGGAGCTAACATCAGCAGTAAGTCTTTCCAGACTGAAAAGCAAATAGAGATCTTGTGTATAGTCACATGAGTAGTTATTTCCTTAAATCAATCATCATACCCAGATTTCCATTCAGAATTTTAATGGAGAAATGTTTAATATTTAATACTAAACCCTCTTGTAAGTCTTGTTGTTATGAAACTAATTCATCCTGTGGTTTAGCTCAAAGCTACACTGAGCCTCTAAGTGATTCCTTTACAAGCAAATCCATCACCTGAAAACAACTTTCTAAAGGTGCAGATCTTTCCAGTTGCTGACATGTTTTAAAACACATACCTTTTCTTTAATGAGAAACACCCCAAGTATCATAGTCTCCAGTGGGGAGCAAAATTCTTTGCTATTTTCTTAGCTTTCTTGATGGCAAGATAATTGGAAGAGAGCACACTCTTTTCAGAAGCTGTGATTATTGAAAACACTGTAGGAAGCAAGCATTTATGAGGGATTTTTTAGTGTATTGGAATAATAGAACAAAATTATGTGATCCAACTAGTCAAGTCCTTATATGTTGTCAACACTAATGCATAATGGCCAGATAGCTCTCAGTGGCTCACTGTGGTAGGAGTGTGGCCAATAGCCAGAGGGTCCTTCATGTGGGATTGCATTTGCCGCTGACAACCCCGCCCAGGGCACTGTATAGTAAAGGGATGTTTGTGCCAGTCCGGATCCTGGAGAGGAGCAGTGGATTCCTTTATCTTATGTTTGCCTCCTTCAACTGTCTAGTGAAAGGCTGATGGAGCGCACAGCTTCTCCTCCGTAGCCTCTGGCTTAGGTGTTCCCTCATGGGGTGGCTGAGAAGGGACAGTTACTGCAATGTTTCTAGGTGTAAGCATGCTCATGGAAACAATTCCACACTGATACCTCGTGTGCTACTTATGCTCTGGGACTTGGGACCATAACACTGCATACTTTGTATACCTCCTTGTCAGTAGGGACAAACATGGAGCCAGGCTCTTTAAGTCTTACGAGGCAAGAAGGCAAGGCAGAAAAAGTAGGCTGATTTGTAATGAGTTCTCGGGTTCCTGGGTACCAAAGATGCCTGCATGCCACAGACAGTGTTGAATCTTTGTTATTCAGATCTCCTGGGCTTTAACATCAGCCCCTTAAATTGCAATTCAGAATTGCGTTATACTTTGTGAGTCTGATGGTTTTGATTGGTTACTTGCTTCTTTTTATGGCATCTTATTTAATGAATATCACTTCACTGCATTATAAATCTGTGTTCAGGCATTAACGCGCTTTCAGATTAATGACAGTTGCTTTGAAGTGTTTCCTCAGAAACTGATGTAGGATTTGCGTCTTTTTGGCCTGTTGGCATGAAGAATTGACATGGGTGCTTACTTGTAAACAAAGACCTCTTACTTTCCTCTAACTGTCCTCTGACTTCTGACTTAAAGAAGCCAGCAAGCTTCAGTCTCAAGGCTACTGAGCACCTTTGTCATCAGATGAAATCAGGACCTGCTTATGCCTTTTATATACCAAATGTATTTTGTAAGTAAAGTTGCAAAATGGCAAATAAATCTCATAATTCCCCAAAGGAGTACACACAACCCATTTGTTTTCTCACAAGACCAAATAGAATTAACGTGCATTGTGGAGCCACAGTCCCTGGAAAACATCAACACTCTGACAGTTTCTTCCAGTCAACCATTCTGAACATAACAGTTTCTTCCAGTCATCTAATCAGAAATTGTCTACAAACCAGAGCACAGAATCTCTTAATCTCATTTTGCAGAGCAATTGTGCAGCAGGACATCAGTATTTAGATAAATATTGTCCTGTGATTTTTTCTAATCTATCCATTTCAAAATGATGACCTAGGATAGGATAATAATAGTATTTTTGGCAGTCACCATCAGTTGAAGATCATTCAACTTTGTATTTCATTCTTTTATATTATATTTCAAACTTTTGTATTACCAAAGAAGAAAGATCAAGGCTGTTTCTACCTATATCAAAACATTACTAGCAGTTGCTTCCCTGTTAAATTAGATGTTACTCTTTGTTAACATTCAATACTGTATTTTATCAAAACAGTAAATATACTGAACCATGTGTATGTGTACTTATACAATTAATATAAAGGGAACTGTGTCTTGAAGACAATTGTAAATTTAAAAATAATATAGTACTTGGATTCTGTCAAAACTGCTTCATGGATTTTGACTCTCCAGCTACAATTTTTCTACTGGCATAAATTAAAATGGGTGAAAGCACTTACTTAGGAAGAGTGAGGCTAAATTTAATGACATAGTTTGAGGTGGCAACTCTGGTCTAAGAAAGAATAAATATCTCTCTTCTGGTGCTGATCATGGCAGCAGAGAAGGAAGCAAAGAAGGTGCCATCTGTTCTGAAAAGCCTGCTGAAAAAACAGCAGGCTTATGTAGCTATAAAAGCCAAATGTCAGAATAAGATGTTGGCTATTAAAAAGTTTCCTAAGATTCAAAGAAAACTCATCTGTGCAAGAGCCCAAACTTACCACAAGGAGTACAGGCACATGTATAGGATATCCATATGGCCACTATGGCCCAAAAAGCTGGCAATTACTATGTTCAAGCAGAATTGAAAATGGCCTTTGTGATAAGGATATTTCAGAGAAAAAAGCAAGAAGAATTGAATTATCTTCAAGGAATTATTTTTAAGGAATTGAGCCGTGAAGCAGAAGAGAGGAACAGATAACTGCTCTTGTTTTTTAGACAAAAAAAAATAAATCAAAACCAACTAAGTTATCATCATCATAATCATCAAAAAGATTGTGTTTCATGTTTTCAGAGACACTGTTGTGAGATCTAGATATCGTCTTTCACAAAAATTAAGATAATCACAGAATTGCATAGTAATATAAATGTTTAAGATTCAGATAAGTGTTCTTTTAAAATGCTATAGATCTATAAATAATTCACAGTAATATCCTATGGGTGTATTTTTCTGAAACACTGTGTGGATTTCTGTATCTAGAATATAGTTTATTACTGGGTAAACATATGTGAATGGATCCTCTTGTGTTAGCAGAAAACCCTGCAGGTGGCAGTTAAAGCAGTCATAGCCTGTGACAGCCGAGGCAGAAATGAAGACTTCTTAGAAAAGGAGAAAAGTATAAAAAATTTAAAAAATAGAAAAAATGGACAGACCATTTTATTGGTTTGGTTGGTTGGTTGGTTTTTTTTAAAGTATATAACTAGTTGTAGGACAAGGCAGATAGTAGTGCAAATATGTATTCCATGGTGAAACCTCTCTGTATTGTCAGTACTGGCTCTAAGCATGTTTGTTTCATCTTTTTGTTTTCTTAAGGTGTGGCTGTCATTGATAAAATTTCTCACCAATAGTTACAGTTTGTTCAGTGACTGTTGGCACTATTTTTCTAACAGAAACAAACTCTCCCAGCAGAGTAAAATTAAAGGAAGGTGTTTACTTTTAATTAAAAAAAAAAAATGTAGTGATGTGGATGGTGAGTCCAAAAGAGCTTAGAAGGCACTGAATGACCCTGGGATAGCCATGGAGCTGTTTAGCACCTTGGCTTACCCATGGCTGAATAATTATGTTCTATCTTGAGTCTTCAAATATTCTAAATTTTATTAAGGAGCTGTGAATGGAAGAAGGTTTTATCTGTGGGTGTATATGTGTCTACAGGTAAGAGTGACTCCATTCGGGTGTGCATGTGTGTGTGTAACCTAAATTGGTTTGCCAAATGTCAGATTCATTACCTTACCCTAGAAATTGTCTCACTAATAGTGAAATGTCACATATATAAACTACATTCAATGTATTGCTATAACTGTTAAGAACTACTAAAACTGTGTGAAAAAATTGAGGGTCTCTTTTTGAAAAGCTTTTTAGGAAAGAGAGGAACATCCGCAGATAGGCTGAAGTGGATTTGACAGGCAAGATGGCTAAAAAGTGGACATGGGCTTATTGTGGAGGGACAGGAGGATTAGAGGAAAGTTAAGAATGTGAATTTGTTTTTCTACAGAAAATCCAAAACATCTTTATTGTAAGAAACACCACTAGCATCACACTGTCATTTACGGATGGATCATGCTGGAGGGTGAGTCTTGTCTTATTAAAATACTCCCTATGGATTTGATGAATAGAAACATTTCCTTAAGGAAATATTTATGGAAACATAGCCAGAGCATCTCTGTATCAGCCCTCATTGGGAAAAATTAACAGCTCTGTAGAGACAAAAGCATGAAAATTCAGAGCCTTTCATTGCTCACTTTACATACTGTTCTAACAGTTGCTAAGTACTTAAAGAAACTTCTGTGAAATGCCTACAAAAGTAAGGCTTATTATTTCTCAGCTGTTCTCTGCTGTTTCTGTCAGGTTGAAATGCTACTGATTACAAAATGATCCCAACTTAAGATCTAGTAGCAGGATAAAATGTCCATTAAAAAAACCCCTTAATACAGGTCTCTGAAGTGAAAGAAAAACCACATAGCAAAAAGGAAAATATAGCTAATGTTAGCACATTTGTCAACGGAATTACCCTGTTTCAGTGTAACTCTTTTGCACTAGTCCCTGTAATAAATGATCTAAAGGATTACGCCAGGAATAGATCAACTTGTTAACAGAACACCATGTATTGACTGTGTTCAAAAAGTCTGTATATTCAGCAAATCTCTATTGTAACACACCCTCTGCTATTGTAAGAATAGCAGTTCCTGTGGCGAGTATTTGACTCCAGCCTGAACTGTATCTTTTGCACTACAAAACTTCAAAGTCAGCCACTTCAGAGATAAGAGATGAAAATGCTTTCCCTTTAACTCTGTGCTTAACTGTTTAATGAAGAGTTCTGTCTTTAAAAGGTCAGTGAAGCTACAGCAGCAGAAAGTGAGTATAACAGGATAGTTAGTCCTTTAAATGTTTAAGACAATTTTATAAGTAAGTTTATTCTGGTGATATTGCAAATATAATCCAATCTGTCCATAAATAAGACAGGCTTGAGCTTTTCATCATTTGTATCATTGTGAAATTAAGGCAAGTCCGCTGAAGGCCATGGTAATGTTGGTCTGCCTGACACTAGATTTAAGCCAGAGATTCCAGCATCTGAAGAATTTTCCTAAAACTACAGAAGAAAAATAGATGTTTGATTTGCTCGTTAATGCCCTTGCCCTTCTCTACAATAGAAAACATTGAGGATTAGCTAAATTTAGTTTGCTCTGGTTCAATAGACAGCAATGGTGGGCATTTGGTGGGTACTTGACCTTTGACTTGTCACTTTCTAATAAAAAAATAAAGAAAACATAATGAGGATATTTATGTAGGAGCTGTAAACAGTTGGCTTGCACTTTTTATCCATGTACTTATGTTCTTGTTTTACAACCTTAACTCTCCCAGAAGATTTCCTAACAGTCGCTAGGCACAAGCAGTTAATGTGTGCTGCTTGTGATGGTGACATGAAATTGGCTACAGTAAAACATTCTGGTTAATAAAAGATGAAACACTAAGCTCTTTGTCAACAAACACATCTGAGGCAAACTTGTCATTTTTTTTACAAAACAAAAGCTCTAAAATTAGAGGTGTGATATAGAATTTCGTCCTTGCTTATGTCTCTTTTACACTGCACTTAGCTAGGATGACAATTCTGAGAGCTGGCACGTATGTATGCATGTTTCTATGTGTATGTATATATAGGTGTACACGTGCTGATTAGTATAAGATTCCTTACTATTCTTCGACCTGATTGCATAAAATTTTACAGTGATGAATACTGTTGTATCTTTCTCAAGAGCTGCATGTAAGAGAAACAGCACCTTTGGGTTTTGATTGGTACTTCTTCGGGTTTGCTCTCTTGCCAGAAAACAGGAATTAGTTCTCATAATTAAATACACCAGTGTAAAATAAAAGTGATTACTGCACCACATACATAGAACACAGGATGTAGAACATAAGACCTCAAGGTCCTAACCTCCTGAGCTCAGTGCAAAGCCTTAGAAAAATATCTTTGCCATGTAAATATATTTTTCCATTTTAAGAATATTTTTAGTTGCCAAATATTGAAACAGTATCTGCTGGGAGGCAGGGTATGGGAAGAAGGGTGTTGCAAATGTTCAGCTACTGTAAATCAGGATAATTTCATTTCAGGCAACAGAGCTATGCTAATTGTCCCCCACTCATAACCAATTTCTTTAGTCCTGAAGATCCAGCTCAGTATCACTGCAAACAAACGGATAGGGCCAAACATGAGTGTTGTAAATGAAGACAGATGGGCTGATTTCAACAGAGCTTTGCCAGTGTGTATGTCACCTGAGGGTTTGGTACAACAATTTCAGGCAAAGAAAATACATTCCTTTTAGAAGATTAATTATGTTCTATATGCACATAGTGGGTACTTTTGGGGCATGTTGGCTACATAATAAAAGGAAAAAAGCAACCTGAATTTGCAGGTGGTCCGTTTTATTGGACTAAAAATAAAAGGCAAGCTTCTGAGAATCACAGTGTCTTCCTTAAGAGCTAGAGAGGAGGGCAAGTTCAGGCAGCAGAAATGAGAGCCTGGGACTGATTCAGGCTTCATAATTATATGCAGAGAGAGAGATCAAAGCAGGAGCTGAGCAGGAAATGGCAGAGAGAAAGTCAGGTGCAGATATCACACCCTACTCTGTCACCGTCATCAGCCAAATCTTGGGAGTCAGTCCAGTGTGGTGAATTAATGTGTTTGTTTAAAATAATTTCTTTGACTGAATAATTGCTTTGTTTTCTTCTGGCTACATTAGGTGGGAGCTACTGACAGCCTGTTTCTGGTGGTACAGGTAGCAGGGCTAATACAGCTTCCATCAATTAACACATGAAAAATCCTGGGGTCTTTATTCAACTTCTGCTGTCTTTCCTAGGAAAAGTGCTGCTGAAATGGGGAAACATGGATCTAAAGTCAATGAAGACTTACTTCCACCTTCCAGAATACCCTAGTGGAAAGAGAAAACACCATCCAGAGGTTTCAGCAGATTGACTCACAGTGAAGTAACAGCCTGTAGTAAGTAGTTCAGTGACTGTGGAGAGGATCTTTCCTCTCCTTTATTTTTTTTTTTTCCATAAAACATGACTCCCTCTTTTTTTATTTTTTAACCTACATACTCCAACTTTGCATACAATGTCAGATGAAGAGGCAGTTTTGGCAAGAAAATAGTGAGATGAATCAGACTGCATACCTGCAATTTTCTAATTGGTATGAAAGCTATCAAAAGAACATTCTGGTTGCAGGCACACACTCCAAGGATCAGTGAGAAGTTTGCTAGTAATCCTGGTCTTTATTTTATCCTAGACTGTTTGTTCCATGGGGGCTCTGCCCTACCAACAGCACCAGGTGGAGTCTAATTAAATGAGTTGATCCTATCAGGGAAAATGAAATTGAAATTATTGTTTGTGTACTTACTACAAATGTAGAAAAATCTATTGAAGCTAAAGAACTTTTATATTTGTATAAAATCTTTACATCCCATGCTTATGTATATAGGCATATTAAATAGATATATTTCAGACATTCAAATCAGAGCTTTGTTTGATATCACTTTAATTAACAATTTAAGGTTTGAGCTTGAGATCCCAACAAGTGACTAACATTTGCTGGGAAGTAGTAAATAGCTGGTCGTGGAGGTACTGTCAGACCTGTTCTGTTTTGACACTTGCCTGCTCTGGGGAAGCCCCAGCTAGAGGGAGATATCTACTGTATGGACCTAGCTAAGCCTCTGCTCAGTTTCTCCCTGTTAAGGTTTCCCTCTTGAAAAGACAGCCACCTTGAAACTCTTCCTAGAAGTGCACCAGAGGTTTAGAGTAATCCCTAAGGACTGTGTGCACTCAGCACAATGCACTCATTAAAGAACAAGTAGGGGCAGGAACTGTGATACAGAAAAGGGTATGATGCACGATAGAGTGAAAGCCCAGGCGAAATGAGAAGAATTCTGATAGCGTATACAAGAGAAGAATCTGAGAAGACAGGCAGTATTTAGCTTATACAAGAGGACAATTTTGCAAATGATCATTGGTTAACCACATTCTCACAGTAAAATTTCAGTCTTTAGCTTATAGGAATACAAAACTTCCAGAAGCTTTTCTGAGGGGTCTTAGAGCAGGTTTCTTTCACCTCCTTCTTACAAGCACAGCCCATACAAAGCTATAGATTTCAAACAGCCCTTCAAAGGAATCTGGTTTTGTTAACCCAGTAATTAATAGAAATACAGAAGAACTTAGTCAAATCTTTGGCTTCCCTAAATCCAGAGCTGTTCTGAGGTGTTGCTCTCTGTTCCTTATATTTTCTCCCTTTCCTCCTGCCACTCCAGACAGCCGGTTCACAAGCCAGACAAAGGAGTAATTTGGCTCATTAGGTCAAAAGGTGCATTTCTAATGCATCCCTGGGAGCAACATCTACTGTCTCTGGAGAATAATGACAGATGTGCAACAGCATAACAATGCTAGACAAAAAACAGCAGTCACAAGGCAGGTTACACTTACTCAAAGTAATCTGTCACTGACCCCTGTCAGGAATCAAAATTTCAATACAGTATGGAAAATCTTCCTGACAGGAGAGTTACCTCTATCAGTTTGCCTTGGCTTTGCCCCACTCCTGTGCCACCTGAAGTTATTTCCTGCTGGGGAGTCTCCAGAGAGGAACATGTGGTGTGCCTAGCAATCACCTCACTCTCTCTTGTCTGTCTCTTTAGTGTGAAGATGTCATAAATGGGAGAGGAAATAGTTGCTTCAAGTTATGCCAAAATATATGTTCATGTTCCTTATTTTAAAAAAGAAAAATTAAAAAAAAATTAAAAGGATTTCTTTTTTAGATGCAGAGCCAGCTACCTATCTATTTAGGTATCAATGACTGAACTTTTGCACCCAAGGGACAGAACAACATATCAAATAATTGACATTAATTAACAAAACCACGTTGTCAAACTATATGCTGACAAAATGCTGAAAGTGAATGTGTAAAAAACCTTATGGCCTTATCTCTCAAGATATCTTATTATGGAGTCTATAATCTTTCCAACTGGCAAACTCCAGGTTTGCAGCTATCATTGTAACAAACTTTGCTTTCTTCTTCCCTGCTGTTTTAGGAAAAGTCGTTCCCAGTTCTAAGACACTGACCTTGTTCTGTCATGTTTTTTTTTTACTGCATAAGAAAAATACTTTTCAGTTATCTAGACTGCAACATAACTCCTGAATCTAAATAACACCTTCCTAAAGGAAATTCTTATCACACACAACATTATTTTCATCTTTTCTATGTGCACATTGAACACAGAAATTTAAAGAACAACAAATACAATCCTGTAAAATTCATAATCACAGTTATTTAAGGGCTAATGTATGCAAAAGCACAGTTTTTGCAAAGTAGTAATTTCTGTGTTGCATCCTCACTGAAACTCTTTTAAAATCAGCTGAGCAACTTGCATTATCCAAAATGTTGTGTGAGCAGGTACCAATATTTATTACTAATATTTCAATTAAATACTGCTTGCAATTAAATGTATGTACTTGCTTAGTTATACACCACCACCCCTCCCCCCAGTTGAGTAGATTGTAGTAAATTTTGTGTAATTCAAGTGTAGGCGATATTGTTGGGACCTGGCTTCAGGCAAGCCCAAGATCCACCTGCTGCTGCTGCTGCTGCTGCTGCTGCTGCTGCTGCTGCTGCTGCTGCTGCTGCTGCTGCTGGGGAGATTGTGCCAGATACTAATTTATTCTCACAGGCAGCACTCTGGGGTTTTATTGCAAGCATTATGACTAGCCAGTTGGTGAGAACAGGCTGGAGTCTGGGTCGTACCGCTCAACAACAAGTGAGGGGAAAGGGTGGCTGGATGCTAGAAGCTATTCAGAAACAGAAGACCTTCAGTGTTGACTCAAATGCTTTCATTCCTAGTAGAAATTACTTCTGTTTGTGCTTCTAGGATTTCAGGATCAACCAGCCTTGAATTCGAAGCACATCAAGTCTATCAACAGCCCACATTCATGCCAAACAAATCTTGGGAATTTCCCATAGTTCTAGCTGATCTTACTTGGCTTTCACCTGACTCATCATTCCTTTCTGCTCTTCACCTCACTCTACTGTTTTCCAGAGGTTTTATTTTAATTTTTGTTCACTTGTACTTTATCAAGTAGATCCCGGGATTATGCCTTTTTTATGATAAATGATCCATCTGAATCTCCTGTTCAGAATTGTTTCTTTCCTTTTAAAAACTCATTGGCAGTGTCAGAAAGGGAAAATGTCTTGTCTTTTCTACTTTTGCAGATATTTTCTCTTGGCCTCTGTGGTTTTAGTCCTTATTTCTCTCACCAACCAAAATTCCCAATGAGCCTTTTATTTTTGTCCCTAAAATATAGTTTTTCCTAACTGTCTTTCAATCCTTAACCAGAGCTAAATCATCTCAGCCATTGGATTAATTTAACAGTTGGACTAACAACCAGAATAAGGCAGGGAAATCCTTTCTTCTGCCACCTGTCTGTTACTACAATAACCCAAAAGAAAACAAAAGAGAAGAAAATTTCAGTAATTCTATTTTAAACCTAAAGAAAAAACAAAAAGCCAGTATTTTTAGTTTAGAGCTAACTGAGTAGGACTCAGAGTAGAACTGTATTTTTCAAGTTCTCATAGCAAATTCCCTTTTAAGAATATTAATTAAAACTCATGATTGTTAACATCTCATTACTTTCAAAATCTGTTTCACTTCCTGGTCCTCAGCAAGAACAAATGGTGTGGTGGCTGTAGCCACTTCCTCCCTTCAGTGGAAATACAGCAACTGCCACGTAATGTATTTCACCTTCCCATACCTCCCCCAGCAAAACTCCTTAATGTTTGTTCAGTGCTGATTGTGACTATCAAACCACCCATTGTGGACACCAATTCTCTCTTAACTTCTCTTGGGAGAACCTCCAGAGAAATGGGAGGAGAAGAGACACGTGGGAGAGGCCATCAGAGACTATAGTGGTGGGCACCATGTTGATGGACAGAAAGAAGCAGATCTGGATCGACATTCAGATCTCACTGTGAGATCAACATTCAGATCTATCTGTGTTTTACCTGCATTTTTTCACTTAATGGATTTTTCTTTGATCAGTATATATATATTTATTTTTGATCAGTAGGAAAGCCAGTGCTTCGTTGGTGGCATACTCTGAAATTTCTGGAACCTATTCATGTAATATTGGGAGGTGTTCGT
>JANHFX010027975.1:38946-52516 GCA_027560015.1 Chloroceryle amazona
GATTGTATTCACCCCTTAGAAATGGCAGTCACTGCTATGAATGCAGACCTTCTGTAAATTTCAGAAGAAAGATTTAATTTAGTTCCTTATTCCCACTGAGCTTTTTCTAAACCCACCCATACAGAACGCATGCATTTGCATAACTTCTCTGCACAAATGCTTAAAATAGTACAAAATTGGCCACTGTTCAGATAAGTCAAAATAAATGATAGGGCCCGCAATAAAATGATATTAATATGTCTGAACAATGACCTTTCCCAAGCTCTGCAACCTGTGAGATCAGGCCAGCAGACCACCACCCATCTTCCTTCTGCATGATATGCTCAGATCAAACTCTTCACTTGCAATGCTTGAAAGGCTCCTGATCCCCAGGAAAATAATAGATGCTCAGGAAACCATGTACTAAGTTCAGAAAGTATTTCACATGTAGTGGACTGTGCCTGAAAGGAAAGCAAGCTTATTACTCACAGCTGCATTGCAACAAAATCAGAGATGAAGCCATTGAGGGCCCCTTTGTATTTTCTTTGGACTCCACACAAACTGTTGACATCATTTCAGTCTTCACCATTCATCTACTGCTGGTTTGAGTTTAAACCTGTATTTCAAAGATGGGATAAGCCCTGGTCAATCAGTGGGGAGATTCCTCTGGGAACTCCTGCGCCTTTCACTATTGCCCGAAGCAACTGACCGCATGCAAAAATGACATCCAGTAGCCATGCATACCTTTAAAATTTTCACTCAGTGAATTTGGAACCCTAAGAATTAAAATAAATTAATAAAGAAACAAATACACAAACTCCTAAGTAGAAACAGAATTACACAATAGCTGCAAAGTTGTTTATGCTCTTTGTATTGCCACAAAGAATTGCAACTCACAGAGCTGCTAAGGTTGGAAGGGACCTCTGGAGGTCATTCAGTTCAACCAACCGCTCTAACAGGGCCACCTAGAGCTGGTGGTGCAGGACCATGATGGCATGACTTTTTAATATTTCCGAGGATGGAGAATCCACAGCCTTCTTTGGCATCCTGTGCCCATACTTAGTCACCCTTACAGTGAAAAAGTGTTTTATGATGTTTACACAGATCTGTCTGTGTTTCAGTTTGTACGCATAACATCCTTGATTTTCTTAAATTTGGACTATTGAGATGTCATGAGTGGAATTCTGGGTGATCCAAAAAGCAGCTACTTATACTGACTTTCATAATACACCATGCAGACATAGTGAGAAGTAAAGGAGGGCATCAGACACAAGGAACCCAAACTTCTAAATTAATGGCTCTAACACTGATTTGCACTGGTTGTTTTTTGTGTGGTATTGGGGTTTTTTTACAGTAAACTGTTATGTAACCACTTAACAGAAAAGCTGAGGCTCAGATATAAGTGATTTAAGTCATGGTTTAACATATATCAGCTCACCACCAGCTCACTAGAAGCCGTGGTTGTGAATTAAGTTCATGAAGGTTACTCAAAACATTGGCTTAGCTGGCTAAATTGCTATTTAAAGTTTCAGAATAATGGTAACTCTGTATGCTGCAGGAGGTCAGGTGGCTACTGGATCCTTTTGGGAAAATATGCAATTTCACCCTCACGGGGGTGATGTTCACTTTGGTGTGGAGCACCAGGACAAAACTTACTCAGCAGAGTTGGGCAGCTGTTGTGCTGTATCCTGCCCTGGTATCAGTTTCACTGAAAGAGTGGCAGTGCTTTGCATGGGATTACACGAATCCAAACTCAAAGGAGGGTGAAAGTGGATTGCCAGTCTACACAAATACAGGTTTCGGTTACAGCGAAGCATCACGAGAAATACAGCTCCTGGATCATGTATTGCCACTTCCAGATATACACTTAAAAATCTTTCCCTTCTTTCTTTTTGACCAGACAAATTTTCTGAAATGTTACTTTTTGCAAGGTCTCTTTTTCATTGAAATGCACCCTTTTTCTAATAGATGTATAGTATATTTTTGCAGTAATTACAGAAGATGTTGTCTTTTTCATTTATGCCTGCGCAATCCAGTTTGACATCATGTCATAAAAGTTTATGTGTTGTGTTCTCTGAGCTCCTTACTAATATCCCTGGCATTCTCCCTGGCTATCCAAAATCAATACCATTGCTCCTCTCTCAATAAAAAATGGAGCATTGAATAGGGTCCAAATGTGCACACTTGACAATTTGCAGCAATTAGATGTTGTGCTAACAAATTATGATCCCACAGGGTGATAAAGCAGAACCAGAAGGATCACCAATGTTTTTCACAGGGGAGCCTATGAATAACTGGGAATTTTATGAACTGGATTCACTCTCTGTCCCTATCTCTCTCATTGGACTGTCACAGAAATAGTGAAATCAGAAAAGAGGTATTCAAATTAGGAACCTTGGCAATCAATTTTTACTTGCAGCTGGTGGATTGTAATCAATGTTAATTAACCAGACTCCTTTTCAAAATAGGCTACACTGAAAGAGCAACTGCATATATTTTTGACCAAGACAACTGATTGTACTGGTCTTCAGAAAGGGGCAGAGTGATGGCTTTGTCAGCTGCAACAGAACACAAGATTAGCAAAAACAACATGGAGTCACATTAAGACCTTTAGGAAAATGTCTTCAGGGATAGAGGAAACAGCAGCAAATACCTCATTTAGGGAACTGGCAGTGGGATGGTACAGTGCTGATCCTAGTTTAAATTCAACCCTAGTTGTGGGAATAAAAAATTACTTTTTTTTTTTTAAATGAATGATGCAAAATAGACATTTGTTCTCAGGTAAATTTCAGGAGAAAAGTACTGAATGAGAAGTGGCACCCACAATGTTACAGGCTTCACAGATTTCTCTCATGCACTTGATGTTACTCATAATACCTTATTTCTTTTAAGGTTGCAACTAGGAGAACATTATCAATTTCCATATTTACATATTTTTTTTCATTTTCATTGTTGCAGAAAGAGTACAAAAATGACTAAAATATACCCAAAAAGCATGAAAATGAGATTATTGTAAGCATATTCCCTTTTTTTATTTTTTTAAAAGGGTGGGAGGATGTTAAGAGAAAGGCTGCGTCCTGGTGTTTGGACCTGGGTTTGGCAACACTGCGTTCCTGAAAAGACAGACAAAGACTGAACAAACATACAAGCCAAGTTGTCTTCTCTTTTCCTGAAATGCTTGCTGCCAGATGGGTGGACACAGTCAGAGAAAGATGATACTGGTCCTGCATGCACTATACCTGTTCTTCAGTTAAACAAAGGAGTTCATTTTCTCATGCTGTCAGACTATTGCTTCTTCCTGACAAAAGACTCTTTAAAAATTCACAATGCAAGAGAATAAAAATATACTGTAAACCAGGATTTATATACTTGCCTCTATGCAAATCTTGCTGCATTGATCTGTGACTTTAGTGTCTTTCCAGGGATCTTTGACCGGAGTAAAAACTGAGGCTTTCAATGAACTCTGAGGGGAAAAAGAATGAACTCTAGCTTCAGAAAATATTGTTATTCCTCAGGCTTAGTGGGGGGCTTGATTGCAAACTTGCTGTGACAGAGACCTTTTCTACTCTGCATTTGTACTCTGGAAGCCAGTGGAACAGTTTCCGTTTAGTTCTTCTAAACACAGCAGTGATACATAGACATTATTGCAAAGCTAGCATGAGTAACTTGGTCTAAGAAAAGGCAAAACCACTAATACAATGTTCTATTCTATATGAATGGTAGCAAGTATATCTCTGATTTTCTTAGTTACCGTTACCACAGGCAAGTCACTTAATAACTGTTGCTCAGTTGCTGCTATGCGTAGTTGGAATAACAATAATTCCTTCTTTATGTCCTTTCTCTTGTCACATTAGATGGAATCTTGGAGAAGAGGATATTTTATTTTATGGATTTGCATAATATCTGCCACAACCAGCACTGAGAGGGTACAGGGAAAGAGGTGTCTTGACACCAGAGATGTTTGTCTGGATTGCTTAGATAGCATAAGAAATTATTAACTGTGGGGAAAAAAGATGTTGACTAGTGTAAGAAGTTATATAAACCACGGAATTTCTTTGTTATGCTTCAGACATTCCGGGGTAATTCTTTTTCTAGGAAAAGAAAGGAATATGGAGAGTATATACCAGGAGTGTAACTTAGCCCAGTTTTATTACAGACATGGCCTACCGCTACCAGGAGAAAAAAGGTAGTCTCTGCCTACCATACAGGAGATAGCAGAGGCACTCCCTGTGCTTTATGCAGTATGGCTACCCAAACGCACAGTGAGTGAACCAGTGCAGAATTCAGAGGTAAAGGAACAACAGCAAATGATGCAGACTACCTTCTGGTGTAGAAAGCTGGAAACCTTTCCTGCTGCAAAAGAATTAAACACAAACCAAAACCAAACCAAACCAAAACCAAATGAAACAAACAAACAAGCCCGCAATAAAAACCATGGGACCTAATATTTTCCAAGAACATACTTGCTAACAATAAGCATCAAATTTACCACTCAAGGTATTCCTAGAATAGGAAAAAGCAACTCTCCTTTTCACTTTCATTCTTGAAAATCAGCTTATTTCTACTTTTCCATGAAGCAGAAGCTTCAGTCTTATCAGAGCATGTGGATCATAAGCAATGGTAAAATACAACTAACCAACAGGCCTATGCATAGCTTTTACTACAGAAGAGACAAACATAACTACTCTGCAAGAAGGAACATCTTCTTTGTGATTTACAGTATACAACATAAAAAGTTTTCAAATAATATAATACTGTAAAAGCCTTGGGTCTCATGAACCCTCACTCAATCCTGGACTGTAAACAGGTAGCCTCTAGTAGGCATTAATCACAGAGGCAACTGTGAAACTTTCTCTGCAGAAGTTTCACTATTTTTATTTGGTTTGCTTCTTTTTTGTTGTAGTAAACACTAAACAACTGAACTGTTCTCTTGGAAACTTTTCAGATGAAAATGTCTCAGTGAGTGGATACTAGGTCAGCATTACCATAAAGACTTCTCTAGGTCCCAAGCTGTTTGTCAAATGCCATGGTAACTTGCAGCAGCCATTTAACTTGGTGACAGGATTAAATGTCCTATTGTATGCAAAAGGTCTTGTGTGTGATATAAAGAAATAATATCACGTTTGTTAGGACAACTGAAATAAAATCTACTGACAATAAGATCAGTAGAAATTTAAACCAGATTCCCATTTGAAAAAGGGCTCTGGTTTAGTCAAGGTTCAACACTGAAGTGAGGTTCATCTGTACAGTTTGAATTTTGATTTCTTAGGAAATTTAAACTGCTTCTATGTCTAATATGAGGTTCAAAAACAGACCTTTAGATCCCGCAGTTAGAATTTTGTTAGAGATTTTGAATACATTTGAAAACAGCAGTAGTCAGAGCATGCCAAACTCCAGCAGTTCTGGATTAACAGTGGTTTCAAAAAGGGTCAGTTTCAGATTACATGATACATGAACCTTCCAACACTATATGATTCCAGGAGACAGATCAGCAGAAAAATAGATAAAAAGCATGAACTTTCTTCAGTGCAACTGGGATCTATCCCATGCAGGTCCACCAAGGTAAATCAAATACTTGTCTACTTTACTCTTGCCACAAAAGGTAAAAAGATACTTTTACTGGACATTTTTTAAATGTGGATCCAAAAAATAAAAGTGGATTTTATGCCTAACCAATATCTGGAGGTAGCTGTCATTGATGACTCAGTTTATTATGACTTGTCAATTGGTTACATGATAATAACAATCTGTTGTTGAATTAATTTCATGTGTCCCTTGATCACACAGAAGTTTAATTTCAACAAACTGAAAGGTGTTAAGATTTAAAGATTCAAACCAGTGAAGGTTATATGCACTCCAGATATTTCAGACTTGTGAGCATTGCCAATTTTCAGACTGGCCCTGGATCCTCACAAAAAATCAGCAGTGTAGGGGTTGAAAACATTTCTCATTTCTACAGTCACCCCACCTGGGAGAGTTTTTGTTGATGGAGCATTTTGCTGAACACAGGAAACTATACACACACACTAACACCCCATTACTACTAACACAGATGAAATCTATACCCAAATATTCAAAAAGGTTTAACAAACTCTACAGTGAAACTTGCATTCAGAGCAGTCCTGGAACATGTATTTAAGAGTCACTTGCTGAAAATCCTCCTTTCTTATTCACCAAAGGCAGTGCATTCAGAGCGTTGTGAGACTGAGGCCTTTCAGTGGGTAACCATCCACTAATTCATAGATACGACTTTATAGCATTCCCCAGTGATTCAACCCATACCTAAGACCTCCTTGTCCAAGCAACTGATGTTTTTTCAGATCTCTTGAGTGATTCCTTAAGATATTTGTGTAAAGCTATTGTTTTATCCAGCCCCAAAATACAGCCTCCCCTGTGATATCACTTGGCAACTATTTAATGGCACAGAACGATGCTGTGTGAGAGGTTAAAATGGAAAGTGAAGGCCATGAGAAAACAACCATCCCTTAAAAGCAAGTGGCTTAGACACTTTCCTGCCTGTACCACAAAAGCACTCATTTTAAATAGAATATAACTGAACATCATGGTGGGTCAGGCACCATGGCTTTGCTAATTTAATTAATATTAAAACATGGGGAATTGTTGTGGACTGCCCATATACACTGAGTCGCTAGAGTTTTTATTTCTTACTTTGGTGACATAAAACATTTCTGGAGCTTATCACACAGAAGATGCACCATGCTAAAAGCAGAGCAAGCATGGCTCTGGAAAAAAACTGTTTTACTTAGAAAAAGGCCAGGGATTTTTTTTTTTTACCAACAGGTAGACTGAGCATGTTTTTCTTTTTTTTTTTTTTAACAAAAAAAAGTGGTCTGTTGTGTTTTCTTTTCATCATGGTGCTAATTTTCTAATGCCTTCACCAGCCAAATTCCTGTTGTCACAAATGCCTGTTACGTTTGCTATTGGGTGAGTTCATTGCTGTGTATTTGTCCAAGCAGAACTCCAACAGTATTTTCAAAAAACACAGAGCAATGCAAGTGAGTTTTACCTTGCTCACACAGTGTTTGGTGTTAACTGCAGGTTCTGTGGAATGAAAAGCTTATTTAAATGTAAAAAAACCCTATCATTTTGGCTTATGTGACAACTTTTTGTTGGGGCTCACATGACAGTTTTCTTTCAGCAAATTCATTTAATGTTGGTTGGAGGAGAGGATACTTCAGTGCCAGACCTTCTCCTCCATTTTGTTTCTTCTCATAATTCTTTCTTCATATATTTTGATCATTGAATCTGGACCCTAGTATCAACCATTTATGTTTTAGAGAATTCAGAAAAATTAGGAAATATATCTTAAATTGGTGAAGACAATTGGGCATTTTCAAAGAGCAATTCAGACCTGACAGAGGCTCAGCTATCCTTCCACTGTCTATAATAGAACCAACCTGTAATAAGGAAGGCCCTAAATCAGATGCTTCTATGCAAATCACTGAAATTGGGTAGGATGAACAAAGACCAAGATGTAGGTTACCATTTCAGAACACGGTTTGGCTTCCAGAAACTCAGAAGTCAGCTCTTCAGCATTCATGTGAAAAAGAGAGGTAATATTGTATTGTAATTTTTTAATTTTGCAATCACTGTGAAGCAGTTTCCCAACATGACCAACAGGTCATTAAAGTGTATCTTTTGTATCTTATTGCTATTGCATTATGCTATATGTAAAAAATGTCAGAGCAGACAGGGAAACATATTCAGACATAGTTTCATCCACTAAACATAAATGATGGCTATATTGTCTGCAGTGGTGAATGGAAGAAATGAGTGAGATATCAAAGAAAAAAAGTGTCCTCCCCAATGTGTCATTCCACCAGTTGTCTGGAAGAAAACGTACAGTAAGAGTGAGAGAGTCTGTAAAAATGTTGGATGCAGATTTGAGGGGGAAAGTAATGGAACATGCAAAAGAGAGAAAGATGGGTGAATGGACTCTGGCAGTGACAACAGCATTTGCAGGGAGGTGACAAAAACAAGAGAAAGAGACAAGCTAAATTAGATAGTGACAGAAAAATATATCTGTAGAGAGAAACTAAAGGCAAAGTGTAGCCAAGCAAAGTAACCCTGTAAAATCCTCTACCAGGAGCATTCTGAGTCTGAATTTTTTTTTTTCTTTATTTTACAATGTCTAAGTTGTTTTTTCAGTTAGAAAACACTTCTCTTAAATATTTTCTGTCTAAAAAGAAAGGTTTCCTTATTAAAAATGCAGTGGGTTTCACAGTCTCTGCAAGCAGTTCTTGTTCTTTTGTGCTTTTACTCTCAAAAAAAGGGCTAACTTTTGTGAACTATTAATCACAAAGCAGGTCTTGGCATATACATACAGTCCCTTGCAAGGTATTTAGAGATCATGCTGCTCACTATATATAAAAATTAAAATACAGCTCTTGACAAATCAATATAAACTAACTACAGTAGTCTGGAGTTAAATATATATATTAGTAAAAACTGGCCTAGCTCTTGAGTTCCTAGAAGACCAGAGTTAACTTTCAACTTGTGACTCAGTTGTAAAACAATGACATTTTCTCTTCTCAAGCCAGCAGACAGCCCAAAACAACACCCCTGGGAAGACATGATTCTTTAAATGAGAGATTTTCTTCACTGAGTCTGAAGTCAGAAGTTTTCAGACAATTCTGTGCAAGTCTTTCTTATTAACTATTTCACCAAGGAAAAAAAGTAAGTGAGAAAAAACAGGGACAACTTGTATCAAATATTTTTGCATACTGGACAAAGCATACTATTATTCTGTTGCAAATTACATCCTGTTTTGTTACCTTGTTTTGATTTAATTTTTGGCTGATTTGTGGGAAAGGGCTACTGCTGTAATGGGTTTTCCTTTGCTACTCCCCCTCTTACAGGGAAAAAAAACATGAAGGAAAGTATGAGACAACATAAAGCACAAAAAACTACTCAAAACCAAAGTGGCAAAGCAGATACAGATTTCTGCTCTCCATTGAAATTATAGTTAGTTGATGACATTGACACATTTTTTTTAAGCAGAAGCAGACATGTATTTGTGAAATTAAAGTATCATTTTAGTCACAAAAGCTGAACTTTGTATGACATAGTTGGTGTTGGACAACAGTGTCAGGAGTAAATGCTGAAAGGGACATTGCAAAGTTTGATACAAAAGCCTCTCTTATCTACCCTTTCATAATGATCTAGAAAAAAATATCTGTTTGTGCTCAGTGTTCATTGGTTCATTGCAGACTGATGCATCCTTTGAAATTTTTTATAAGCCCTAGAAAGAGGTAGGTGAGGAGTTATTTTCAAACTAGAGTTTATTTTTTTCTCAAGAGGAGGGCTACTTCTGGATAAATGCTTCACTGTTTTTAAATTAAATTTGCAGAGGTTTGGGATGTTTGCGTTTGATTATTTCAGGGGTGAAAGATGCAGCACAAGACAGGGGAAGAATAAAGTCCTAGGTTTTGCAAACCACAAACAACATCAACTTCTATTTACTTATTGTTCAGAAAAACTGGTTGCATCCAAAAGGTTTCTCCAGGCACACTTTTTGGGAAATGCTTATGATGGGTTTGCCATTGAATGACCTCACTCCAAGAAATCTGTTTGTAATGAGTAATAATAACAATGAAGATGTCATCAAGAAATAAAATCCTTCAGAGAACTGGAGACTATTCTCAGCTCATAGTGTGTGTAAACACTGGAAACACATGTAGCGTTGCAATATCCTGTAATCCTGCTTGCAAAAATACAAAAGGATAACTTTTTTCTCCCTACAAAACCACATGAAATTGTGAGAAGACAACTGTACTTAAAATTCTATTTTCCTTCTTATTCTGCTGCACTGGAAATATTGGGCTATTGCCTAATCTTTCAGGTTACATCCAGTGTCCCTTGCCCATTTCAACAGCAGGACACTCTCCCTTCAAAAGCATCTGTGCAAGCTGCAAGTCAAAGCCACTGATGAAAGCCAAGTTTCCTGTATGTCCCGTGTGCTAAGCACTAGACTTGTTCTCTTTTATCTGGCTTTCTGTAGAGTTTACAATGGCTGCAAGGAAACTAGTTGTGAATTTTCATTTCTCCTCAGCTTTAATTTCACATCACATATGTTCCCTGCATACAAACCTGACTGCAGGGGCTCTACAAACAAATTCCCTGAACACTCACAACATCTAACTTTGGAAGCAACATTTTGCCTAGAGCAACATCATCATCACAACTTGCTCAATCTATCTATTGTCTAAGGGATGTTTGTTGAGGGGGCAATCGAACCAGGGGAAACTCCTGCACTCTCTTTTCCATGTAGTTAGTAGCAGCAGGTTCACCAATTTTTGAAAAGTTGTCCAAGATAGTCTTAAGGACTGTAAATTCACGGAGATCAGCAAAATGCTAAAATAAGCAAGATTATTCATACATTTGCTCCTGCCAAAAACGGGAACAACTGTTCTGGGTGGGAATGCAATCCTGTTTTAGGAATGCGTGTTCCTGGCATTATCACCCATAAGTGTCTCGGCAAGGCTGACAGTCTACAGAAAAAAGTAACAATGAATCCTCCAACTTTGAAGATGTCTCCAGCAAGAGCATTAAGGTATTTGGGATAAAAGACTTAGCTGCACTGAGCTCCTGACAGGGTAAATCAGGGAGAAGGAATGCAACACTCCACTCATCAGATGACTGTGACGATCCCAGCCCATGGCACCAAAGGGGTTGAGCTCACTCAGATGACAGCTGTGGTGATGAGTAGGCAGGGCTGATGGGCATTGGAGTCCCTCTGAATTCTCCACACTGGTTGGAAGGTGGACACTTTCGCTCGTTTTGCCAGTCAAGAGGTGGGGTGCTTTGTTTATGTCCTTACAGAGGTGGTCACAGAAAATTCATGAATGGACAGTCCAAAGCCCACATTTGTGGTCTGGGATTGCCTCTTCTTTTTGTTTGCTCTGTTTCTTTGAGCACAATCTGGTGTTACAGGGGTTACTTGGTTTCTCTAGATGCCTGCAGGGTTCAATACTCAGAAGTTTACATTCCCTATAGTATGCCCCAGGCCACAGCCTGTCTGTATTAAATCTGCATGAACTCTGAGGCACTCCAGCTGGATTCATCAAAAGTGGGGTGTGGGCTTTGTGTCTTGTAATCTCACCTAATACAAGTTGGTCCCATTGAGAAGAGATGACCTGAAGACACATGTTCTCCCTTGTTTTGGACTGCTGTTGTTTATTTTCTGAAGTCTCCCAAATGAGCAGGCAATCCTGAAGTGCTGTTCAGTGTGAGTCACCTTTTGGGGCTTACCCTTGCCAGGAGGCTCTTTCTGTGACAACAGTACTGTCTGTATGCACTTGAACACAGAAAAGACATGTATGCTGCACCAATACAGTGGGATTGCAATTTAGGTTTGCATGTGTTTAATCTCTCTCCCTAATACGCCCTGGAGAGGCCATGAGGTCCAGTGTTTCCTCTTGCCTTTTAATTTTCTTGATTCACAGGTGCAAACAGCACTTAGCTGTGCTGTGCTACACAGTGGGGTGGGAACTGTGGAAAATTTGGGGCTGTATGGGGAAGACCATTCCAAGAGGAAGGTGCTTCTGAGACAAATTCTGGAGAGAGGAAGATGATGGCATATGGTTGGGTGAAGCTATAAGTTTAAGAAATGAATGGGTTACAACTTCCAGACTGGCTCTGGAGAGGATTTTCAGTCGGGGAAGAAGCAGGGTTAGCCTAAGATGGTCTCTGAACCCTTTATGCTGATCAAGAGCTTCCAAATGGAGACAAATGTGGATGTGATATTCTTTCCAGCAGTAGTGTCAGCTGCTGACACAAAGCTGAAGGTAACATACTGTTCTACAGCTTGCTGGTCAACCTACAGGTGGGGAAAAAAGGGGTCTGTCAGTGATGCCAGAAAGGTGTGGAGATCCAGGGAATGTGGCAGTGGGGATTGGGGACCTGGGAACCTGGTAGGACTTCCAGAAGCCCAGTATCTCTGCTGCTTGCTTAGCAGAGTGCCCCACAGTACCCCATGCATGCTCATGAAGGTCTCTCATCCTGAGACCACAGAGTGCAGTAACACCTCTCCTTGGGGTGAGAAGATCAGTTCCCTCTTTGTTTGATATCTCTTGCACCTTCTTTTACAGATCTCTAGCCACAGAAACCAAAGTTTCCTGTATGTGGTGATACAGCAAAAGCAATGTCAGGGCCCTGGGGTGGCAAGGCACTCTAGAGAGGACAAAGAGGAGGACCTTTCAGGTATACTGGAATGATTTCTCCTTGGTGCAAAGTGACAGGAAAGCCAAGGTTCTTGGGAAGTGCAGTTGGACCCTCACGTGACTTCAGACCTGACCTGTGGGCAGCATTGTTATTGACAAGTAGCCATCTGATTGTAATATCTGATTTTTTATCTGAAAGGTAAGTCAGATATCCCACTTCTGCAACTTATTATATTCATCTATCAGCCACTGATCTAAAACTAATTGAACATTCTTCAAAGCCAAAGTACATCTGCTCATCTCTTTGGCTAGCTTCCCCAAGATGAGAGCAGGACTGCACTGCCAGGCCAAGTCATGTGTATGCCAGAATTTTTTATAAGGTTCCTCCATCATCTCTGAAACTCTGCTGATGCTCCTCATACTCATCTCAAAATTATGGTGAACCCCTACAGTTCAAGCCTCACAAACCGATAGTGGGAGATGAATTTACAGACTATACTTGTTAGTTTCTTCACTTAAGAAAAAATGATTTCCAGTGTTCTCAAGGAAAGACACTGTAAGTGCACAGCACAGTAGTCTTCAATGGAAACACAGAAATAGAGTCCCTGCACTAATTTATACAAAGCAGCTCCTATTTTATGCAACCCAATCAATTACAATGGCAAAATATTTGTTACACAAAATCTTAAATGATTTATAGGGATAAGACATCTCTGATGAAGAAGATGCAGGGAGTAAGGAGGAATAAAACAATTAGCATTAGAGAGATGAAAGGCGCTTTCTTTCAGTGTGAGATCAGAACTCAGTAAAGCAATCCTACAAGTACATAAAGTGGTTAATGCAGGCACATGAAGTGGGAACACAGACCATGGTGGAGCATCATCTCCCATATCACCCTGCTCAAACATCACTTGTACTTGGGCTTCAGAGCAAAGTGTAATAAACATGTAATGGGATAACTTAGAATAACCCAAGTAACCTCCAAGGAAGCTTACCTCTAGTCCCCTGCTCAATTAGCAAGTGATTTTTTTCTCCAGAGCTTTAAGGTTTATAAGGCACATTTGTTTTTCTTGCCTAATAACAATGGATTTTGTAAATATCCCTGTACTGTCTGATGCTTTAATAGAGCTTGTTATGCTCTTAATTTCAGTCATACACTGCATTGGCCCAGACACCAGCTAGACTTCCACCTAAAGATGCAGAGTCTCATGTGTTAGGAAGTGGAAATAAGAACACCACTTCCCCACACCCACGATAAATACTATACTAAAGGAACAAAGCCTGTAATATGCCATTTTCTCCAGCCCTATGCACAGCCCTGAAACCTTCCCTCAGCTTCACTCCTCTCCCCAGCTGCTTCCCACTGCCCAGGCGCTCCCCACCACCTGGCTCAGGCCCAGAGATCCCTT
>JANHFX010027975.1:69893-84076 GCA_027560015.1 Chloroceryle amazona
TTCCCTTCCCTTCCCTTCCCTTCCCTTCCCTTCCCTTCCCTTCCCTTCCCTTCCCTTCCCTTCCCTTCCCTTCCTCTCTTATTTCCTCAGTTTTGTTTCAAAATCCTACAGAGCAATTCAGAAGATATGTGTCTTTGTGTTCAGCTGGCATCTAGACTAGCTTTCTTATGCTTACTAAAACAGCTGGGAAAAAAAAATGTGTTCACAGAATATGTCAGAACATATGGCTTCTGGAACATCACGTGTGCAGCACCTGGACCCTCCACTCTGAGTCCCTTGCTGCAGCTCCCTGATCTCCAAATCTGAGTTTACAGGAGTGTAGAGAGGCAATCTGCCAGGAAGGTGAGCACTTATCTTGGCATTATGGACTGTTTCTTCTTTGTAATATAAAGTTTTTTAGTTAACATCAGAGTTGTTTAAGATTTACAATCACTCATGTGAGAGCAAAAGTAGTACTTGTCTGAAGATAGCATTTTCTTATCCCAATTACTTCTCCCAATTACTTTAAAAAATGGCTTTTCAACTTTGATTGTTAGTCAAATACCTTTTCTAAAATGTAATATGGTTTCTTCCACATGTTCCTTAGGGCTACCTACTCCTAGGTTTACTTCTGATTTTCCCTCTCTTTGCTTGGCCCCAAATGCACTAAAATGGTCCATCTCCCATCATCTGAAGGTTATAGGTGACTGGTTTATCTAGAGTTCAATTCAGTTATATTGACAGACACACGATGCAACTGGCACACTCAGGCCTCCAGGCTCTGGTTCTGAAAGCCATTTCCACATTGTAAGAGTAGGGGATATAGGCTGTGACCCACCAATAGGCTGTCTATACACTAAAATAATGGAGAATGTGATAAACTGTCACCAGAATACAGTCTCAGTTCCCCAACTCTTAATGGTAGAATAACACAATAGGGTCAGACTAAAAAGGTTTCCTTATGAAAATTTTATCAGCAACTTTGGTAAATTGCTGTGGGAAAGGTGCTTTGCTCTCAGGCGGACCTGGAACCTGTTTTTACAAGGTACGGCTCACATGTATTGCCTCACTCCCGCAAGATATTAAGGGCACTCAAATTGAATTAACACCAAATCAGGCTGGTGCACTTAACAATACAAATGCACTTAAGGGATGCCTCAGAATGATTTGTGACTAAAGAAAGCAAAGAAGAAATCGGCCTTGAAGACCACAGGGGTGGTGTTGTGTGTCATATACAGGAAAAGCCATAAGTAGAACTTAGAATACCGGAAAACCATGAACTTCAAGGGCTCTCAGATACCTTGGACACAGCCATAAAGTAGATGGTCTCTTTTGTGGTATGTAGAAACAATTGATAAATAAATTACAGCCAATTTTCTTAGTGGCATGGTCTCCATTACCTCTGACAGCAGCGTAACTGCTTTGCTAAAATGATGAGATTAATAATGGTATATCAGGTATCAGCAAAGGAAATTCTCAAAGTTGCCTGTTCACTCCATAAAAGAAATGACACAATGCAGAAGTGAATGAGATTTGATGTGGCAGATGACAGGGAGCTCCATGTGGACTGCTGCTAAGGCCAAAGCAGCTGAACTATAATCCTAGTAAGAGGTTGGAAGCAGTGGGGTTTTGTTTTTCTGTTGTCAGACTCATCCTTTTCGGGAAGCCACCTCTGCCACCATTTTTCATCAACTTATTTAATGGTTTCTCTCTCTGAGCATGCAGGCCATATTCTCCCATAAGTTAGAGGACCAACCTTGCAAAGTTTAGACCACAACTAGGCATAAATCACATAAAGAGCATTAGGAGGATTGTGCACCTCAAGACTACTCAGGTAGTCTGTTGAAGGTAATAATTCCCTTCTGGTCAAATATTTGTAATGGATTAAAGATATCACACACTTAAACTATCTGTTACATAGACAGTCTCTTCGGCAAGCATGATGTTGGAGGCACTACTGTTAATTAAAGCAACATTATTCTTCTTTCTTGACACAACACAGCAAAATGATGGAGTTGGGGTCTTAAGTGACTGGACCTTAGCGCAGAAAGGAAAATGAAAGACACTAGACATGTTTCTGATTCCAGGGTCTCTGTGTCAAACTAAAATGGTGGTGCTTGTGGGATTTCTGCCTATCAGTGGTACTATTGCTGCATTTGCTGCTGTTACTGAAAATAGCCAAGTCAGCTGGATCTTCTGATTTGGTATACAGGAATCTCCTTGGCTTAGAAGGAGGCTTTATACCAGCTGTTGAAACAAGACATTTGTAAAATCATTACGGAGTTGTGGAAAAGCAAGATGAAGCTTGGTTTGGTGCTTATGGAGAACATGTCAGGAAGCTGTGAAACGAGAGATTTCTGTGAGCTGCACCATGACTGTTGACCAACATGTATATATACTGCAGCATTTACTGTCACAACCGACATGATGTAGGGCCATTCATTTGAGCCTGCAGTGAAAGGATGGCTCACAGGCTGTGGAGTGCACACCCATCTTAAAACTGTGTACCAAAGGGTAGGAAAGAAATATCCAATGTATCTACAAACTCTGATAAGGGTCATAACAACATGTTGGCAGAGGAAGACATAAAACCATTACTATGAGCAGTAGGAGTTGAGGGGTAGCTCAGCAATGGAGAGAAGAGTCCACACATATACCAGTACAGCAATCCCATGGTGCATTGCATCCCCGAGGGAAAGGGCTGCAGGGAGTGAGCCAGTGAGAAGACATAGCCTGTTCCTTATATTCGTCCTACATGGCCTGGACACCAAGTCTCAGAGAGGATCCATCTGGAGCATTCAGGGCAGAATAGACTTCTTCTCCTTTCCTGCATCCCAGAGTAAAGGCAAGTAGCCAGGACACAGGCTGACAGCATCATGGAGCTGAACTCCCACCACGAGAGGGTGACAATGGCAAGAAAGATATTTTCTCTTTCCCCAAATATTCATCCAGGCCTTAGCCTGGCCAAATGAAGATTTTTCTGTGATTCTGCTCTTTCTAACATGACAGTGGTACTGTTGATACCCAAGTAGCACCACATTGAAAAAAAAAAAAAACAACCTAGTTCTGAGCAGACTGAACCAATATCAGTCAAAATACTCTGAACAGAGAAGAGCTTCAGGCTGGAGAACTCAGGCAAACCTTTGTTCCACAATGGCAGAGCTGGTGGAGGGGAAGGAGGTGTGCTGGGCAGCAGTTCAGCCTCCTCACTATGACTTTTGTCCTTCCACCATTCTACCCTTCAGCCTGGTAGGAATTCGACACAAATAACCTGAATCAGATGACCTACTAGACATCCTTCTTAACAAATGTTTTCATGAAATTAACAAAAGGACTGTGCAGAGGTTTCCATCCTAGCTTGAAGTCCAGCTTCAGCTTGTACTCATGGTATGCTTATTAACATCTCCTCTTAAAATACTAATCAAACATATCCACTAAAATTTTGCTCAGACACAAGAAATATTCTTCTTAGCATCTAAAGTGAAAGGATCAAAACTCAGGCTTTTACTCAAGAAATTCCTGAATTCTCTTATAAAATTGAGTTCTTGAATAATTTCCATGGACAACCTAAGTTTTATAAATTGACACGCTGCACTGTGTTTGTAGGCATAATAATTATTTGCATGAGTCAAAATTAATCACACCTACAGATCCTGATATTGAAAGATTGAGGCACTAAAATAATAGTTAAAAGCCAATCTTTTCATACCTAAGACAGATTTCAATGATCTGCATTTACTTTGGTTTCTTTATTTTCATTGGAGGCACAATTTTATAACAAGTTTCTCTGTAAAAACAGTGAATGAAAAGTTACTGAATGATTCATAACAATAAATGATTAATATATGTTGTAATAAATAATTGTTTTCAAATCCAATCAGTCAATAGGTTGCTAACCAGTATTAAAACCATGCATTACATCCTCTTGACATGCTTATAATCTTCCATATCACTTGTTACTATGAGGCTTATACTTCTTTTTCACCTCTAGGAAGCAGTTATTAACCCTTTATAACCTATCTAGGAACGAAACTATGGTGTTGAATGCAAAAGGAATACCTTGTGATCAGAAGTCCATCACAAGGACAGAATATCAGTTCCAATGCAATTCATTTTTTGTATGAAGACAGCAAATGATGTGAAGACAGTTGAGCTAGACTTTCTGTTGTGCAAGAAATAAATAACTATCCAGGAATTTCACACATGTAGCAGAATCACAGAATGGTTATGGTTAGAAGGGGTCATCTGGTCCAAGCCCCTTGACACTTAAAGCCAATTGCCCAGGACCATGACCAGATGGCTTTTCAATATATCCAAGGATGGAGACTCTAAAATGTCCCTGAGCAACCTATGCCAGTGGTCAGTCACCTTCACAGAGATAAAGTTTGTTCTGATGTTCAGAGAATCTCCTGTGTTTCAGTTTGTGCCCATTGCCTGTGGTCCTGTCACTGGGCATCTCTATAAACAGCCTGGCTGCATCTACTTTGTACCCTCCCTTCAAGTATTTATATACAAGGATAAGATCCCCTTGAGCCTGCTTTTCTCAAGAGTGAAGAGTCTCAGCTCTCTCAGCCTTTACATGAGTAAAGGAGAGATGGTCCAGTCCCTTAATCATCTTTGTGGCCTTTTGCTGTATTGTCTCCAATATTTTCATGTCTCTCTTGTACTGGGGAGACCAGAAATGGACACAGGATTACAGGCATGGCCCACCAGAGATAAGCAAAGGGTTAGGATCACCTCCTTCAACCTGCTGCCAGCAGTCCTCCTAATGCAGCCAAGAGTATCATTTTCCTTCTTTGCAGTAAAGGCATGTATTTGCTTTATGTCCAGCTCGCTGTCCATCAGGATCCCCAGGTCCTTTTCTGCAAAGCTGAACAACACACAGGTTCATCAAACAGCTGACCTAAATTCCATATAACGTGATCTCTTCTTCAATATATTTTAAGTTAATTTGAATTAACAGTAGAAATGTATCTACTGAATTCACTAAATTCAAAATTTGATCAAGGAAAACAAGAATCTACTCATTCCCTCAGATCTGTCCCTTAAAAGGGAGTTACTTAACCTTATGTCTAAACACTTTCATTATTAAGAATTCAGCAAGCCATTAGAATATGACAGATCCCAGCAACTTTCTCCTCCAGAATCAATTTAAATAAATGCATCTAAGGAAGAGTGTATATGCCTTGCTCACCCTGAGAGTTAAAAAAAGTTAATAATACTAGAAGTTAATAATTGCCAAACAAGAAGACAAAGTATTGTTTTGTTTGGAGTGAGCCCACTCACATATCCCCTGACACTTTAAATTATTTAATTGTATTTTACGAGCACTAAAGCTTCCCCTCCCATCAGTGAACTTATTTTCTTGGTTTAATTTTAACACATGCTGTGAAGTTATATCCCTTGAAATCATTCACTTGTCTAAAGGTCCCCCGATGCTCCCTTCTTGGTGCTCTCTCGGTCCCTCTTGTTCTCCTTCACACACCTCTTATGTCTTTACTCAGCTGATTCTAGCACACAAAAACATACTAGTTACAACAGAAGAGTTTTCCCTCTCCCATATTCATACTCAGCAGCTGAATATAGAATAAATTTCCTTGACTAAAATACACATCTATATATATGTGTGTGTCTCTGTGTGTATGACCTACCACACTTCATTGATTGTAACTATGTGACTTAGGACTTCCATGGGACCATGAGGTGAGGCTTTTATTAATTTATTTTTACTATCTGCGAGTGCTCACTCTGACCAAGAACCTTCTCTGACCAGCTTCTCCCCCACCCCTGACTACAAAACTGGGCAAGAGTTTTCCATTACATTTATCCATTATATGTGGAGTTAGGTTTCCCATATGTGATCCATAATGTCATCAGCAAATGGATAAACTGAAATCCTCATAAATCCTACTAATATTAAAGTGTAAATATCAATGTTGCTGTAAATGCTAATGGTTGCAATGGTCTACATCAGGAGGTTCAACCATGGTGTTAGGCAGACCAGTCAAAATACTATTGTGACAAAAGAAAAGACACATCCATCTTTCTCCAAAACATAGTTTCTGATAGCATGTCCTAATACGGAGTGGGGAGTTGTGTTTGTCTAGCTGTCTTTTCCAAAGGTGAAGGATGGCTAAATGTGGCACTTGTATACAGAAATGTGGGAAAGATGTGACTTCATTGCAGACAAGAAAGCATTTGGATATTTTTGTTTTCAGACTGGAGAGGAAAAAATAATAAAATAGCCATACAAAAAACAGAGTTTCATTGACTTAGTCATTATTAAACTTTCATTTTTTTGTTAGGGTTCCTGAAAGAGTCTAGAAGTTAGTGTTTTTCAGAAAATTATCCATGACTGATGACACTGGGACTTTTTGCATGTGAGTGGGTGGACAAAAACTAACGAGTTGAATCCATTTCAGAGAAACTCTTTGCTGCTGTCAAGTCGAGTCCCAGGCTGTGATGGAATATGACAAAGAGCAGGAACCCAGCAACGCCACCACAATGACAAAGTGTTCTGGAACTCTCTCTCCCGGAGATTGCCCGGAGCAACAAGCTTTCTCCCTTCCTTAAAGAAAACAAAAGGTCTTTTCTTCCTCTCTCTTCCCCCCACCTTCTCTCTCGTTCCCATATTTAGAAACATGGCTTGGTTCAAAGGTTAGTTCTGGCACTGTGACCAATTGGGTCTCCATATGGTATTTATTTATTTATTCTTTGTCTAAAATGCTTTTGGCACAATATATTTGCCTGAGTTAGACTGTGTTTATAGAAAACCTGAATACTGGGGTTCATGCAGAAGGTCATTGTCTCATTCTTTCTCTTAATTGAATTTTCCTCACTGATGTTTCTGCTACTACTCACTTTATTTTGTTGTAGATATTGATTTCTTTTCCAGATTTGCTTTTGTTTGTTTGCTTGCTTGCTTTTTGTTGGGTTTGCTGTTGTTGTGTTTGGGCTTTTTTCAGCTTGACCACTCATTAATTCTCTGTAAAAGCTTAAAATGGAGGAGTGTGGTCTTCTCTATGGACTTGTCACTTGGAGCTAATGCCTGTTCCTCCTCAGCATACAAGGCTTCCCTTAAGTCTCTCTGAAAGAGGAAATTTGATTCTGCTTGTGTTTTCTTATGAAGCACAGCATTAACAGAGGCTGCACATCCCATTCACTGCCTTGTTAACAGCTATTTCCTACCTTTGTCAACCAACTGTGCCGAAACTGCTCTCATTTTACCTACTTGCAGTATTTGTGGAAAACCTCATTTAACACATCCCCCAGTTCAACAGAGGGCTGTGGCAAAGCTCCAATTCAGAAAAAGCATTAGCTCCTTGTTTCTTCCCAGTTGTGTAAGAAGCCTCTCTTCATACCCACTTCTAAATAATGCCAAGTGGCACTAACGTTTAATTGCTCTGTGATTGTATCTTCTTCATCTTCAGAAGAGTTATGTGAAGAAATAACTTTTACTGGTCAGTTTTTGTGTGATCGTCAAAGATTCAGATATGTAAGTTATGTTTCATGTAGGCTACTTGGACTCTTTATGTATATAAATATATATATCACATTAGATATATCATTAACCATTTTATCATTGCTGACTAATGTCAGATGACAATTTCCTCTAGTTATGCAAATTGTTAACTTTTCCCGAATCCAGCCTTGATGCAACACAATTGCCTTCAAATGATTTACATTTACTCCAAGGCTTCAATCGCAACAAGACATGTTCCAAGATAAAGGCAAATCCTGATATGCTGAACAACAGAATTGTCTGTAATAATTTTAAAATATGACATTGCATTTTTATTTCCAGATGGATTCCTTTGCAGTAACAAAAGGCTTGTTAAGATCAATATGACCACCTTGACTGGCTGAAAGGAAAACCCTGTGGTGCTTCTTCCTAACCTGAGTGCTTTACACTAATGATGTTATCATCCATGGGCTTCTTGCATCTGACCCTAACTGACAGCAGTATCTTTCAATGTCTGTATTATATAATACAGAGATAATCCCCATCTGAAAGGAGAGCACTGGTTTTGCTATGTAGCTGATATGCCAGCTCAGTAGCTGTGAAGCATCACCAGTGATATCAGAGGTCACACAATGACCTTGAGGGACTGTGGGAAGTGGATCTTTTGCTGGTTAAATGTTGCCTTATTTTCAGCTAACATAAAGAATTATGTTCATCATGGACACTTCCAGAATATAACAGTGGACAAAATGATTGACAACACCACTTAGTGTCTCTGAACTTGTTCAAGGAGTCACAAGCTGGATTTTCATGTACCTACTACCACAGAGCACATCACTTGCAGAGAATTTCTCCCGTACCTTGCTTAAGAAGACAAGATCCTATTAAATAGCAGTATATATTAATTCTTTATATTTCATTCTGGATTTCAGTTTTCAGTGTTTTCTCAACAGTTAGTTTTGTCATGCCACTAGAAAGGAACCATAAGTATAAGCGCAGCAAATTAAAAAGCAACAACACAGTGTATGTTGTTTGGAAAAATCCTTCACTGTGACAAGTAGGTTAAATTTCATATACACTATGTCTTAAGTAAGACATACTTTGCAATTTTACATTACAAATTACTGCTGTGCTGGAATCAAACTAGAGAATGAAGAAGCTTTCCTTCCCCATCCCAGTGAAATTAGTCCGGTACCTGAGTCATTTAACAAAAACATTCAGAAAACATATTTAAATCAGGCAAGTGAACACTCTTAATTATTTTCACTGTCCTGTTGACTTCAGTAGGAAGAGTTGCAGGCACAGGTCTCTTCAGGACTGCCGTTCATTTGCCTGCTTCTGGAGCTGGCTGATTATTACTTTTTGCAACATATGAGGAAACCTGGCATGGTATGGCACACACATACCATGTGATGAGCTAGAAACATAACTAGTCTCACTTTCTTAACTTAAAGCACATTTTTAGAACTTACAGACTTTATTTTAATTGATATTGTAGCACCATTCCTGAGGGAGAGGCTGAATGGAAGAAGTGAAGGTGCATTTTAGCTGAACAGCAAAGTTCCTCTCAATGTTTTCAGAAGATAAGCAAATCTTAAACTTCAAGTTGACTGTGACAGACAGCTTCAAGCAACATGAGATTTAAACAGGTCTTAGACAGCATCAGAGATTTAATGGTTTTATGAGCCCATGTCTAAAAAGAAAAAATAAGTCAATTCAACAATGAAACTTTTTGCAATCTATTATCTCATCAATTCCACTGGAAAAAAGTAAAAAATACTTAGCATATGCGCTAAATGCATCCTCATTCTTTTATATTTACAAGCAATCAATCCTGGACTTGGATGTAACACATATTAAGTTAGAAAACAAGTATGTACTATTTTTGGAAATTCCAAAACTGGCCTGTGGCATGTTGGCAGCATGGGTCACCTGGACCAAAAGTCACACAAAATGCATATGAAAGCTATGGATTACTCTACTAGGTTAATTTTCAGCTGCTAGGACAACACACAGAGCAGCTGATGTCTAGGCAGTGGCCTGGTAGCTGTATAACATGGTAAGAACAGTGGAGAAAACAGTAGCTTTAAAAAAGAAGGAAAACTAACGAAATATAATAAAATAGAATTAGAAAAGGAATGATATTTTTTAAATACCTTCACAAAGGAATGTTTTTCAACAGGACAATAGATACTGAATTGTAATTGAAAGTTCTACCTAGCAGCACAGTTCACCCAAACAGACTTGTTCATCGTTTCTAAGATGTAAAAATATATACCACTCTTCATCCACTCAGAAAAAAAGAAAAAAAGTGTTCTAAGCTTACATGTGCAAGGCTCTTTTCAAACAGCTCCTTTGGAAACCTATAAGTTGTCAAATTGTTGAAGTCATACAATCACATGAAAGTTACGTAACTTAAAAAAAAAACAAAAGAAAAAAAAAAATGATGAAAACTAAGATACAGAGAGGCTAAATTACTTTCTCACAGTGCCATGCAAATACCTGACAACATACCAGGACTGGCTCCTTGAGGGAAGAATAGCAACTCCAGGTTGCAATTCACACTGCAGGTTGAGTTTTTAAATTTTTCAGCCTCTATTTA
This sequence comes from Chloroceryle amazona, assembly GCA_027560015.1. Classification (NCBI taxonomy): domain Eukaryota; kingdom Metazoa; phylum Chordata; class Aves; order Coraciiformes; family Cerylidae; genus Chloroceryle; species Chloroceryle amazona. Next base: position 79,937 of record JANHFX010027975.1, read on the forward strand.
TTTGTCACATAAAACTGAAAACATTTTTTTCACATCAGAAAACTGTCACCTAATTTAACATTACATACACTGATATTACCTTATACTTAGCAAGGTACTTAGTGTTTTGATTTTGTGGTGCTGACTATAAACAGGATAGATGAAGAGAGAGCATGTCCTCACACCAGTCATAACAAATCCACACGTGTGACTGATCTCAGTGGTTCTGGATTTCGCCAGTGGCAGATCACAACACACCTGAAAGAACAGTTCTGCAGCAGTGGAGCAGCATGTTTATAAAAGTTCTTTCCAAGAAATTAAGCCCATCACAACAAGAATTACAAATTCACAGAGGTCTCCCCACTACAGTCATGCTTCTATCCACTGATGTGCTGTCAATGGTGAACTGAGAGATGCAAGACTTCAGGCAAGCATGCCATACCCATACAAACTGCAAAAGGAAGACCTGATGCATGAAAATGATTGCATTAATCTAAAGGCAGGCAAGGTCACTAGTTTTCCAAAACTTATTTTGTGTTCCATAAGGGAAAATGACAAAGGGAAAGCCTCATTAGTGACCTAGAAGTCCCAGACAGACAGACCAAGGTCTGAGGCAGACAAAATCCTTTCTGCATACATTGCAGGTAGTCAATATCAGCAGAGGTGTCCTAGCATCAGGAGGGGCCTGCACTCACCACATGATTGGATGCACCACAAGCAGCAGCACCTGTATGACAGACTTCTACAGTTCAGTCTGTCTGTATTGGTTTGCAGCTCATGTTACATCCCATTTTACTCTGTATGGTGTATTTTACACTTCACAGATAGATAGATACCTGTTGCTTGCTGCTTCCATGGCTAGTTCTGCTCAGGTCCCAGGTCCATGCCTCATTAGCTAGCCAACAGCAGTAAATTTTTTATAGCCCTGGTGTTTCCAGTGTCAGACTGTTCCTTCTCTCTTACCACCCCACACATGCACACCTTTATGCTGTCTTCTCATTCCCAAGGTCTCTGCTGTCATACCAGGCCTGCATATAATGATGTAATAATGACATCATTATGGTAGGGTCATAAATTTTGCATATAGTATAAAATTGAAAATTATGGCTTAAATATAAAATACTTTTATTCTATTAAATTGTATAAAATTGTGGGTATTTTGTGACCGAACAAATATAAAAAAAAAGTAAAACAAATCAGGCAACAGTCAGCTGATCATTGGAAGAAACATTGTTACAGCTAAATTAACTAAAACAAAGCTCCAGGCAGGCCAAGAAGACCCCACACAAAGCCTGGCAAGCTTGCATCCATCTTGAGACCTTGCAACATTACTGGAAAGTCTACAGGGTTACCAGGCTATACATGACTACTGAGTTTCTTGTCAAGAAAGCAAAAAAATTACCCAAGAGGAAGAGGCATCATTTCAAGAAAATGTTCCACATAAGTGTAATGAGAAAAGTAAATATATGAGTGTGTTATCAGGAAAATAAAAGCTAAACTGACTCGGACCTGGTTGGTTGCCATTCATGCTCTCCATGAGGTAAGCAAGCTTATTTGCAAGAGATAACCCTACTCTTGGACCCTAGACCCTAAGTTCACACCCCACACTTCAGATTTTAGTGCTGTACTTCCTGTGCCATATTAATGAGCAAAACCAGAACTGCCTATGTACACATTTCTGAGGCAGTGTTTATAGTGCAAGGGCATTCATCTTCTACTCTGCTAACATGTTATGAAATAGATAACTTCTGCATGTGCTGCAGATCAGCCCAGACATGATGAAGATACTTAATACCTTTGTAAAAGCTTCTTTTCGCTTAAAGGAGAGACTGTCCATGTACAGTGGCCATTGTTATCCCCAAAATGTTCATTCTACTCCATGCTTTCTATGACACTTCTCACTTTCAGGCTTGGACACACCATGTAATTTGGCTTTAGCAGAATGCAGTGCTACATGTCATCATGTGCACAGCTTCACAGATCACTGATAGATAACTATTTGCATTCCTGTAACTTAGAAATGCATACACTGATATTTTTCTTTCCATTTTTCAGAAAGTTCCATGTAATATTCTGTTTAAATGGGAGTGCACTCATGTATACATAAGCAAACATATGTATCTTGGATGGAGCGATTTGTAAAGTGGATTTTAGCCCAAGTAAATTTTTGTAATCCAGTTTAAAAGCCTACAGAACTGGAGATTATAATGGAAGATCTTGCACTGCAAGATCTCTACTGTAGAGCAGGATCAACATTTAGAGACGAAAACTATGATGTTACAGCAATACTCACCAACACTAATTTGTACTTTTACCACTGGTTTTGCAGTGAAAAAATAGAAACAGTAAACAGTAGCTCAAAATTTCTACTAGCACTATTAATGACCAATAGCATAAATCTTGCTCTTAGCACCATAGCACATGTTTAATTAATCAGGCCTGCCATCCTCATTTGCCCTTCACTGGGTTTCACTGATGATTACCCAGTGGAAAATTCAGCCCCTTAATGCAAACAATATCCTTTTTAACACTTTCTTTACAGCAGCTGGCTTTTGGGGGTGGCAGAGGCATTGTAAGTGAAGGAGTCTGAAACTTCATTCTTGGCTTCAGCCACCCTTCTGTAATTTAACCCTTCATATGAGTTACAAACCAACTTGGAATGGGTCGCTTGCTTTCCTCATCCAGAACGGCTTTCCCTTCAAGACCTCTTTTCTTTTCCTCTCAGCTTCAGTGATAGGATTACAGCCAAATATTTATGCACCCTGTGAATGTGAGGTAAGAGACATATTAAGTGCTAAGTTATTCTAATTTATTCTGCAAAAGGAACCATGTGAGCCAGCACAAAGCCCTCCCTGATTTTAAATTTTAGGCAAGTCACAAGTTTTACTTGTAAAGGACACCAGAATTTTATTTTCTTGTTGGCAGTGCTACCCAGGAACGAGACTGAAAAATTGTCTAAGAAATGAAACCCTTGTAAATAAAATATAATTCACAGGCAGGAGAAGAATTTTCCTCTGGGTCATTATTAGTGAAAAACCCAGTGAGGGGATAATAAGGACATGAGACCTAATTAATTAAACATTTGCACTATTGTGCGTAATTATAGTTTTGTGAATCATTCCATGGACATCTGTTTACGCAGGAGCATGGGACCCTCATGAGCTTCACTGGGACCTCAGGCAGAGCCCAGCATGGGGCATCCAGCCACCAGGGCCCCGCGGCTCCTTCCCCAGACCAAACAACCCTCCTGCCAGCCCAGGCAGCACAACACAGCCTGCCAATCTGGCCACGTGCACACAGCAGCTTCTTCCCAGAGGAAGTCTCCAACCTGGCCTGGTTTAGGGCTCTGAGCTGATCCACTTATACCCATCAGTATGTGAATTTTCAGCAACACCTATAAGTTTTCACATTCGGTTACCTGAGCGCACTGTGGCATCCTACCAGTATGTGGTATTCCCATTTATCTTACACTTCAATCTATGTTCAAGCCATATACATGTCAGAGGAATTAATGTGCTGAGCCTTTTATTTGAAACATTTTTTTAAAGGTCTGTGACCATGTCATATTTGCCATTTAAATCTTTTTTTACAGTTTTTACTTGCTAACTAACTTATCTTGGGTTTCTCAACATTCTGACAAAAAAGCCTTGGGCTCCTAAAGTGTAGTAAAAACACTGGGTGCCAGCATTATCAGTTAGGTGCTGTGGACTTACTAATAGAGACAGCATCAGTCTGCCTAAAATTTATTGTAGTAGAAACATTAAAATGTCACAGCTCACATACACTTCTATGACAACTCCAAGTTTCAGTATGTTACTACTCTGAACAGTGACTATGACAATAGCATTTGGGTGATCTGCTTCTCAAAAACAACTGGGATTGACAGTGCTCCAAACAGCCCTGTCACAGCAAAATGATCTCTCCTTCTGGAGAGGCTGGGAGCAGCTCTGCTGCATCTTGAAGACATTTCATCCACATCCTCTGGGATAAGAAAGGGTAACTATTGCAGACGGCATTTTTCAAGCATTTCTGGAGAAATAAAGGTACTCATGAGAAAATGCTTAATGTTTTGGTTCATTCTTTGGTGTCCACATTCCCATGCAATCTGGGGTGTCTGAAAATATCCTATGTTACTACAAGTGTGCCTTCTACCAGAACACC
>JANHFX010027975.1:84176-103091 GCA_027560015.1 Chloroceryle amazona
GGGCCACATTCCCATGCCATCCTGGGTGTCTGAAAATATCCTAGGTTACGACAAGTGTGCCTTCTACCAGAACACCCCTAAGGGAGAAGAAGAAGCTGTGGAAATAACATAGTGGAAGAAAATCCAATTCCATATATTTATACTTTTTTTTTTCTGATTAATGACTTTCCAATTTCTCACCCACTCTTTCAGCTGGTAATTAACTTTGCAGGTTTTTTTTACAGTACTTGAAGGTCTTCTTCCCATGCCCATGTAAGAACAGACATCAAATCAGAGTATCTCAGAAAAGCCCCAGACAAAGTAGAAAGCACAAATAGTCCAGCTGAGCAGGCTACTTCTTACATGATAGTTGAAAGGCACAAGAGGCTTTACAGCAACAGAGACCTAGTTGTACATGACCAGAAGGGAAAAAGAGAAAAAAAGTTGTACAGTTGAAAACTTCTGCTGTGCTTTCTGTTGTAAGAGGAATGGGTGTAAAAACTCCTGTTAGCAAACTCCTGCCAGACACTGTGTGTGTCAGTATCTTGTGTATGCAAACAGATAGTTGGGTTGTGTTCAGAGCTACAGAAATCCAACTGTCACAGGTCAAAAAGACATGCTGAGCTGGCTTCAACACAATTTTAGAAACTCTTTGCTATTGCTTTTTCCTTGCAGTACAATACTGTCTGCCTCATTCTTGCATTAAATGCTAACATTTGTATCAGGTTAGTGCCAGGTTTCCCTTCACAGAATCACAAAATCATTAAAGTTGGAAAAGACCTCCAAGATCATAAAGTCCAACCATTTACCTAACATTATCATGACCACTAAACCATGTCCTGAAGTTCCACATCGACACATCTACTGATATAGTGACTACTTGTCTGTACATCTTCTTCAGTATGTCTAGTGGCCAGCCCTGGCATCCTGCTGCAGAAACAATAAACTGAACATCCTTCAGGTCTGCCCACTGTTACTGGTATCTATGTGGGCATAAGAAATATGAAAAAGCACCTTCCAAAATTTAGAAGATGGGAACATGCTGGACTGGAGGCCTGGCACTGAAAGGCAAAACTAGACCTGGATCCTCGAGTCACCTATTCAGACAATCACTTGGTGATGTCATGGCATGGCGTCTTTGAAAGGAAATACAACACCCATGAGCAAGTCCTGCACATCTTCTCCTTCTTTCTCTACTGTTCCTCCGGACAAGATGATTTAGTCCTAGAGCTCTCTTCCAAAGAGACATCACCAAACTGCATGATGCCCAGTAAAGAAACAAATTACATGTGACAAAAACCAAACAAAACAGTAACAGTTTTAGTAATTTGCTAGATTTCATCCTAATTACTCCTAACTATTTCTTGTATTAGCCTGATGAACTGTATGTGTATATCTTCAGCAAAAGTAAAATCTGAATGCAGTATGCCTGAACATCTCCAGTGGGACAAGCTGCAGAGTGTTTCCAATACAAGGGTGGAATTCAACAGATACTTAAAGCTCAAGCCACTTCTTAACATGACAGGATAAGGAAAGCAAACAAAAAGGAGAAATGGTATGAATTTTGTAAGTGGATTTAAAGGGCGAGTAAATTCACTTTTCTCACTTTCAGAAATATTTATTCAATCATTTTCAGGCAGTTTATCATAAAAGTCAGATTATACATGTGTTTTCCACTCACAGCTCCTGATGCTCTTTGCAAGAAACTACCTAAATGAACCAATGTATTAGGAAAGACACAACAGGAATGATCCTAGTTCCCTTCTTTATACAAACACAGTTAAAACAAAGAATGGATAATTAAGATGTTTTACAAATTATAACAAGGCTATGACAAGTACCTCATTCTCTGAACCACTGAAGAAAAAGGGACTGTTTTCATGAGCAGATTGCCAGGACTGTGTTTTGCCTTTCATTTAGCTGCTTGGTTGAAATATTTGTGTCTTAAGACCAGCTTTCAATTTTGACTGAAACTCACTGGAAAGAAAATACCAGATTTTCTTAAGACTTTGATTTTTTTTTAGGTCTCAACCACAGATTATTGCTGTATTAATTGCAGTTTTTTAAAGAAGTAGAAAGCACATGGAACAGCAATACAAAAACCCTAGTGCAATTTGTGTCTTGAAAGGGGCATAAGAACCAGGATCTCATAAGTCTGTGTTAAAATTTACTCGTGACCAGTACTTGGGGATAGTAATTTAACCACTCTGTCCCCCAGCTTACTTTTGTGAATGACAGATTTTAATATTCCACAAACTCTAATGCACTAGCAGGGTATCTAGATAAAAAGTACTGCGTAATGCATGTGGTTATGATAGCAAAAACCCAGTAAAACTGTTCAATTGTCTCATCGGGTAGGGCTGCTGATCTGCTAATTGATGCCTTTGCAAATACATGCAGGAGCACTGCCAGTATGAAGCTCCTCTCCCTGATGTATCTTAGCATAAAACAGAGCAGTGCTAAGTACTGAAAACAGTGTGATAATCATCTTCCTTGTGTTCTCAAGGAGCTCAGACAAGAGAAACAGAAAGAAAACTCTCATAGTGATGCTACTACTGCAATCTTGCTACTGAGATCATTGGTTTGGCCAGAAACCACATTGAATGGTTTGAAAACAAACAGGAGGGAGTCCTGAGTGGCTTAGAGACAGCCCAGGGAGTAACGAGGGCAGCATTTTTTCTCTTGTTTAAACGCTGCACTGTGCATTGTTGACTGGGTGATGCAGCAGCAGGAATCAATTGAAAACTCTAATAAGGGCATTAGATACAACTGAATGGAAACAGGTGACAAAGAATGTGGATAACATAGAACTGCTGTCTGAATATGTGAAGGGAATGAGAACAAGAGCAAGCAGTTCACAGTGGCATCAGTCCATTTTGGCCTCACCAGTAGCATTTCAATGTGCCTTTGCCTGGGCAACCTAGAAATTCAGAGATGACCAGCTGGTCAGGACAATCACAGTGTCCTACCTGCAAAGATCTCCAAATGCAAAAAAGGCATCAGGGTTTGACCCAAAAAGTGACTGGATGAAGAAAAGATCATTTTGGCCATCACAGTGCTTGTAGTGGCCACTGCAAAAACACTCAATGGTCAGGGTGGCAGCTTTCTGGGCAAGGCTCATTGATGCACCAACAAAGGCAATGAGTGGAGGCAGGTTGCAGCCCTGATGCCCTTTATGCACCTGCGTTGTGGAGATGGACAGGCTGCATTTCAGTATCTGACATTCTGGAACACCTAATTTTTGTAATTCAAACCCAACAACTACCCAAACTAGCTACTGCACAAAGCTGCATCAGCCTTACTTACACAGGTTGAGTTTCAATGAAATCTTTTTTTTCTCTTAAGGAGTCTGGTAAACCTTAGCAATCTTTTTATGCTTTCAGCTGGTAGCAAGGAGCGACACACTTTCTCCTACTGTATTTCTTTGCTATCTGTACTACATATCTTTCTTGGTTGCGCAACACTCCACAATAGGATAGTCTTTAATATTGGTAAAACACAGAGAAAAGACAAAGGAAAATGGGGAAAATATATATATAACCTTCATACAATCTGGGGACATCAAGTAGTAATGAGGCAAGCAATTTGTTCTCTTCTAATCCAGGTTTTGTTCTTCCGATTTTTAAATTTTAAGTATCAAAAAAATTAGAGAACCAAATCCAAGAGAACAACAGGTAAGGGAGATGGGACCCATATAAGATAAAGAGGCAGAATATTTTGCTCTATTTATCTCACACTAGGGAGTGTTTTAGCCTAGATAAGTCCTTTAAAACTTCTTTGGGCTGTAGTTGCAGCAGTCTTAAAATTATTTAAAGGCACTTTATAAAAGGCTTTCACAGCTTCAGAGAAAAAAAAATAGTACAAAAAAGAAGCGCTGTGTATATTTACTGTTTTTCCTAGAGAAAGGTCCACACCCATGGTAGAAGAAACTTAGAAGCATGTGTTGCCTGAATAAAAACACTGGACATCCTAGCAGGCAAGCAAACAATTTTGGCTATAATATAGTTTTGGTCAATAAAGGGCCAAAAGCCCTGTTTGTTTTCATATGGTCAGGACTTCACACGGGAGGTACTCCACCTTAGTCTCTGTATGGTTGTTAGTCCTGCCTCACAGCAGTACCGTGGTATTTCCAGGTTTGCAGATTTAATCCAAATATTTTATAACTGGTCACATCCAGTTATCAACAGCTGAATAAATTTACACACTTGTCTTTTCTGTGTTGTCTGTCCTCATGGGAGATATATCAGGCATTTCTGGCAAACCTGTACACTTTAGGATCTATCTAATCAATCCACCCACTACGTGCTGCCTATTAAATCAACAGGAAAACTCAGAATGAAACTCATGCAGCAGAAAACACCATGCCTTGCAGTTCCCCTGACCTGCAGGAAAAGACCCTTCTGAAGGTGATTTTGGTTTACATGGCACAGACCTTTGAAGTACACTCAATCTGGAATCAATTCAGGAATTTACAGATATGGGTTATAAGCCCTTGTTTATTCACAATGATGAGAAGAGTTAATTAATACCATGCATATTAGTCAGTTCTTTGCTTTTAAACCTTACCTTTTGCCCATCAGCCAATCAATATGTATTTTAATCTTCTCCCCTTTTCAGACGTTCTTTTAACATCTCACAGAACAGAGTAGTAGACTTCATAATCATTAATTGCTATTATCAGCCCTTTCATTTTCTGAACATCAGCAGTTTCTATAAATTCAACTATGTGTTATATTATCCATTCTTCTACACCACTTGTTTCTGAAGTATCCTTTTTAAAAACTGCAGAGAGGTTCTATTATTCTATTAACCAGTAATACAAAATAGTTTTTAAAAGTTTCTTTACCATTCTAAGAATTCCTTGTTTGACATGGAAAAATGGATAAATTTAATCTGTAGATATACTTCCATATCTATCTTCAAAACCTAAATTATGGATGAGGTAAATATAGCAATTTTCCCTGCTACAAATAAAATCAAGCTGTTTATTTTTGGATATAGTCTTATTTTTTAACCCAAGGAAATCTAGGAGACAATTAAATCCATCAAAATGATAGCAAGCAATGTGCCCTCATGGCTAGAAAGGCCAATGGCACCCTGGGGTACGTTAAGAAAACTGTGTCCAGCAGGTGTGGGGGCATTCTCCTCCCCCTCTACTCTGCCCTAGTTAGACCACACCTGAAATACTGTGTCCAGTTTTGGGCTCCACAATTTAAGAGAGACAGGGATCTGCTGGAAAGACGTCCAACTGAGAGCTATGAGGATGATTAAGGGACTTGAGCATCTCCCCTGTGAAGAAAGACTGAGGAACTGGGGCTGTTTAGTCTTGAGAGGAGAAGACTGAGAGGGGACCTTATTAATAAGTACCTGAAGGGTGGTTGTCAAATGGAAGGAAACAATCTCTTTCCAGTAGTGCCCAGCAATAGGGCAAGGAACAATAGGTATAAACTTGAGCATAGAAGGTCCCTCAACATGAGGAGGAACTTCTTTACTGTGAGGTGACGGAGCACTGGAACAGACTGCCCAGAGAGATTGTGGAGTCTCCTCCTCTAGAGACTTTCAAAACCCATCTGGATGTCTTCCTGAGCAATCACCTGCCTTAGGTGATCCTGTTTTGGCAGGGGGGTTGGACTCGATGATCTCTAGAGGTCCCTTCCAACCCCTAACATTCTATGATTTTATGACTTCTAGGTGACAATTAAGTCCATCAAAATGAAAGTGTTTGAAGGTCTGGCAGTTCATAGCCTACCAAAAAACAGTCCTATTTCTGCTGATCTTTGGTTACATGTAGTACATAGTAGCAGTTAATATGACTTTATATTTGTCCCCCTCTCAGTTGATCAATAAAATCAACAGTTACACATAGATCTGGGAAAGCAACTTTCACTGAACCCTCATTTCCATTTTATTCATACAATTGAACTCAGCAATTAAAAGGAAATGGGCAAGAAGTGGGAGCAGGGTCGCGTGACCTAGGAGGAGTATAATGTTGCTCTCCAGTCATGCAAGGATAGTTAGGAAAGCCAAGACAGACCTGGAGTTGAAGCTGGCAAGGAATGTGAAGGACAAGAGGGAAGGATTCTAGAGTACATGAACAGCAAAAGGAAATGTGAGCCCACTGCTGAATGGAGCTGGGGAAGTGGTGACAGCTGACATAGAAAAGGACGATGCTGCCTTTGTCTCAGACTTTACCAGTAAAAACAGCTTTCATGAATCCCAGGTCCCTGAGACAAAAAAAGAAAATCTGGAGCAAGGAAGACTGATTTACCTTCAGTGAAGAAGGACCAGGTTAGGGAGTATATAAAGAAAATGTTTATACATGAACTTGGTAGTGCTGAGGGAGCTGCTAATGTCCCTATAAAGCCAGTCTCAACTGCCTTTGAATGCTCATGGTGACTAGGAGAGGTACGTGAAGATTGGAGCAGAGCAAGTCTTCAAGAATGGCAAAAGGGAAGATCTGGACAACTACAGACCCTTCAGCACCACTTCAATCTCTAGGAATGCGACGAACAACTGCTCCTGGAAATAATTTCTAGACATATGAATAACAAGAAGGTGATCAGGAATAGTCAGCATGGATTTACAAAGGGAAGATCATGCTTGATCAATTTCATTACCTTCTACAATGTGGTGACTAGCTAGGTGGATGAAGGAAGAACAGTATATTGTGTTTATCTTGACTTTAGCAAAGTCTCTTACACTGTGTCCTGCAACATCATCTTAGACAAGCTAACAAAGCACAAGTTAGATAAGTGGAAGTGAAGTGGATTAGAAAGTGGATTAAAAGATTAACAATCAGGCACAGTATTGTTCAACATCTTCATTAACGTCCTGGAGTTTCGGATGAAGTGCATCCTCAGCAAGTTCACAAGAGGATACAAAACTGCAGTGTGACTGATACACCTGAGTGTTTTGCTACCATTCAGAGGGACTTCACAAGCTAGGTAGAGAGGAAACTCCAGAAATCCAACAGGACAAACAGGAAGTCCTGTAAATGGGGAGGAATAATCCCAGGGACCAGTATATGCTGGCCAGCCAGATGGAAAGTAGTTTTGCAGAAAATTTGGGGGTTCTGTTTGGCAACAAGCTGACCATGAAGCAGCAATGCATTCTCACAGCATAAAAAACCAACAGTATTGTGGGCTGCTTTAGGCAGAGAGTGATGAAGGAGCCAGACTCCTCTCTCTGGTGCCCAGTAACAAGACAAGAGGCGGTGAGTGGGCCAGAGCTGAAACACAGGAGGTTTTCTCTGAAAATCAGGAAACAGTATTTTTTTTGCTGTGAGGGTGACTGAGCAGTGTCACAATTTGCCCAAGGAAGTCGTGGGTCTCCATCCCTGGAGACACTAAAAAAAAAAGCTGAATACACTCCTGGAAAATCTGCTCTAGCTGAACCTGCTCTCAGCGCAGGGGGTCAGACTAGATGATCTTCAGAGGGCTCTTCTAGTGTCAACCATTCTGTGACTCTGTGATTCTGTGATTTGTAAGCCAATGGCTTGCTTGCAGTTATTTTCTCTAACAACTTATGTATTTGATTACTTTTGTCCTGTCACCCATGAAAATGATCACATCATTTATGTGGAATCATGGAACAGATGAACTAATCACCATAAAACAAGAACAGATCCTTAACAAAACAAACACTTTTGTGCACTGCAAGCTACAGAAAGAATGAACAATGGTATTGTAGGATATGTTCATTTCCTCATTTGCTGTGGACACAAACCTCAGTTTCCACAATGATGAAGCTCCCTCTCTAACCTTTTATTAGACTGATAGCTGTATGCCAGTTCACTGGTGTCTCATTATTATTGTGCATTGTAGACTATGTTTTTCTTGTATGTGTCAAGTGAATGAATTGATTTTAATGGCCTTCATTTTTTATCACTTTTGCAGTTCCCATCTTGAAATTTTTTTAGTTAACATGTATATGGCAGAATTTACTTGATTATTTTAGGAAGAGGAGGTGAGTTTGTGTAATAATAGTAAAATAACGCTATCCTTGGGGACAGAGTACCCCTTTTTAGACAAAGTCTTCATAATATGAGTAACTGTGGCAAAGAAAATGTGTTAAAATACCACTTAGAATTTACTTATGTTGGTAGTCAGAACAAGAAAACTGGGGTATCAGGTTTACAAATCAGTTGAGTGACCCCTTTTTTTCTGACAGAATGTTTAAACTCTGATATGATATGGGAGAAAATCTAAAAACACTCAAAGCTCCACTATGTGGATCTACTTTTTTCCTTCCTTCATTCTCATAGAAAACTCCTTCATTCTGGAAAAGGCAGAATTTTGATTGTGAAAATAAATAATACATCCAAATACACAGTAAGAGGAACAAAGCAGACATACAGGAAAGTAAGAAATGGAAGCTGTAAGAACAAAAAGAAATTTGTGGAAGACATGCAGAAATTTATATCACAACACTTTTCTCAGGTCTACAGCCCAGATCCCAATCTAAAGTCAACTCAAATAGCTCTGCATATTTCATCTTCATGTCCCTAAAATTTAATATTTCTGAAATCCTCAGAAGTGTCTATAAAATTCTAGTCTCTAAATTGGATGTGAGTTGCACAACCTGATTAATGAAAGACATAATTAGCAGCTACTAACAGAAGTAAGTTAGCTCACATGGTGAACTGTAACTACTCCATGAACTTTGTAAGAGGTTCTTCTGGATTCAGACAGAGGTAGAAACCATTTCAGTTATTAAAAGAAACCAAGTCTTTTTGTGCAGCACCAAAAAGGAGGAAACTCCTTCTTTTCAAATTATAAGTCTTTATAGTGCAATTCTTTACGGCTAGGAAGAGGACTTCAGACACTTTTCAAATAACCCCAACCATTTAATCTGTACCCTTCAGGAAGTCAAGCTGTGTGTGTACGTGAGACAGAAACATCTTTGCTGAAATAGGAAGAATCATACAGTTCTGCTCAGCCCACTGTAAAACTAGCTGCTTCTGATAGGGGACGGAACCTACTTTTCCTTTGCAGAAAATGGCATTATATGGCTTGTAAACCTTCATCCATTTGTAGCCTGATCAAAACCTGCGAGCACAAGGGGCCTCTGTAAGCAAATTTCTTCCAGAAAGAAAATGGGCAGTAGATTCATTAACAAAGGTATTTAATTTTATTTATGCAGAAAACCATCAGTTTTTAAGTCTAGTTTACAGGAAAATAAGTCTAAACCATTCAGAAAAAGTCCTATTTCTCTCTTCTTTTTAAATTTACTATTACTCAAGAGTCAGTTCTGTCAGGGTGTTCTCTGTTAGGATTTAAGCAAATTGAAATTCTAGCAAATTCAATATCCCAAATAATATTTGTTCATTTCCCTACCTTTCTCTGTGCAGTGATCAACTAATCATATAGGTACAAAAGTGCATCACAAACAACAAGTATTCCACAAATACTTAATTTTAAATAGTTTTACAGTTGTAAAAGTAAGTGTTTCACCCTGACGGAAATTTGCATTTTCAGTGAATGAAGATACCTTCGCAGATGACAGGATATTAAGATAGCAGAGATGACAATAAACAGACTTTGCAGATAGATGGCATTTTTCATCTAAGAACAAAAACATTTTTTTTAAGTACTGGAGACAAATGAGTAGAAATTCATGTTTATGAGAATTTACAGTCAGGCTCCTGTACAAAAGGTTTTCATCTTGAAAGGTAAACTGGGAAAATTTTTTTTTTGTTTGGCTGGATTTTTCTGTTTTGTTTTGGTTTTTTCAGGTAGCAGTTGACAGATAAAGTTTTTTGCTCTTTTTTTTAATAGGGATCCACAGCAAGCATTTGGGTTTTGATTTGAATTTGATTCGAATCCTAATTTATTGCTAAAATCTCACAAACTCCTTCTTTAGAAATAAACAGAGCCTTTTGCTGCTGAGAAGGCTACAATTACCTGATGTCCTCTGAAGGCATCCAGAGATTCCCAGGTCTCCTCTTCTTTCTGGTCCTTTGTAATTAAAGCTGTTTCCAGCTACGCTCCCCTTTTATATGTTGTTTTCCTGAACTAGGATATCCATTAGGAAAATATTAGTACAGTTTTTCTAATTGGTCAGTTCTACATGCCTTTCTTCTTAGAGCTTTGTGACCAAATGACTAGAACTGCTTTGTAGTTAGACCGTGATTATGGTATTTGGCTCACCCCTTTAAAAAGGGGTTTATTTATAATGCTAGTGTTCTTCTCAGCTTACTGGTAATCATCAAGCTTCCTCTTCTCTCTTGCTAATAATTTAACACACTCTGCCTTAACAGAGGCTTAAGAGTTTTCCAAGCAACAGTTGGTTCTACCTGATTACTATAAGTGCTTCTCAGTAAAATAAGGAGTTCAGAACAATGTGCACAGTATGTGTAACGGCACACACACAACAGAGCGCTAAAGAACACATAAAATAAATTAAAGCATTAAAATGTTTTAGAAGTCAACACCCAACTCAAATTTTCATACACAAACACACTGCAGGGACAATCAAACTTGGAACTTATAGCAGGTTCCCACAAGCCTCTTTATGGCTTTCCCAGTCAGTATTGCTCAGTGCTCTTTACATACAGTTGTAGCTGTGAGCTTCTGGAAGCTGGAAGGATTTAATTTTTTTGCCCTTGAGATGGGCAGACATAAGAATTGCATTCTCACAGGTGACAGGCCTATAGGCTCTGCCTTCTGAACTATACTGCTCTCTGTAGCATACAAGAGACTCAGTGTAGATCTTGGATGAAGACCTAGATCTGCAAACTTCACCAGTAATTCCTACTGTGAAGTAGTTAATCTGGTTCCAAACACTTTCACAATATCTTTAAGACACCAGGAGGAAGATAAATATCTTTACTCAAAGCAATAAAGGTAGGTTACCTAGTGTTTCTAAGAAACTCTGATTATTACAAGTTTTTCTAGAGAAACTTTTCGTAATTTAGCACTCACATAAGATTCAAATACTTAGTTATTCCCTTAGTAATCACCAAGTGTAACGTCCTGGTGTCACCTAGTAATACAGTATAAGAACCAGGAAGTTCATGCAATGCCTCAAAAGTTTCTCCTAAGCTAGGTCCATTTGCAGTTGCAGGATTCAACCAGGCTGGCTGACATCAACTTGAAATATGACACTGGCTTGCAAAAATTAAAATAAAGAAAGACTTAACTTATGAGAATTTGCAAACTCTTTCCCAAGACACAGAATTCTAATGACTTCCAGAAAGCATCCTGCAGTCAGGAGAAAAATCTTGGTGAGCACAGAGCCCAAAATCATAACAAAGCCCTATGGCACTAGACAAACAGCATGCAGACTACTTCAGGAAAACAAGGATGTAACTAACAGGTGTCTGTATGAGGGCATTTATTTTGTAATAGCTACTCCACCATGAAAAAGTGCAATATGAAGTATACCCCATCCATTACGTACTCAAGCTCTTGCAAGCTTACTAGTGTTTATTGCTTCCCATATTACTCTTCAAAAGCTTTTGTTTGCTTGAGTCCATAATTTATGGTATTTTCTATATCTTGTTTACCAAGGCAGCATCTATTTCCTCTTGAGGTTTTTAGACTGGCATGGAGTCTTAAGACTGAGAAGTATTCAGAGCAAGAACATGAAGTTATTTTTTCCAAACTTAGACAAAGCCAAGATGAAAAGCCATTGGTGTGTCCTAAGGCAAGCTTACAAAACCTCAGAAGGTGCTTCTATAACAAATCAATTTTCTGAGTTGGCTTTGTACTTTTCGAGGTACATTTACTAACTTGTATGACACACCAGACAAAAAAAAAATGTCTTGAGATTAATTTATTTCTCTAAAGACCCAACAATTCTGTCTTATCAGTCCTCTCAAGATGCAGCCTGAAAACTTATGCGAGAAAAAAAAATAGTTCACATTTCCTGTCAGTGTATAATGAATGCTGCCACCATTTAGACAATATAGGATTCAAACTCCAGCAGAGTACGACCGCTCTGTCTTGCACACGATTTTTCTATAGCAGCACAATATGTCAGTGTATACTTTGCTGAAGAGAACTTTCTGTCAACAATCAGTGCTTCAATGGCATTAATGTGCGGTAAAAGACAACGAAGCATGACTCAATTAAACTACCAAATACTGCATTTAAATAACATTAACCCCTGACATTTTAAAAGAACTGTGCAGGATTTTAGCTGCATGACTCTCGTTAAGGTCACTGCTTTAATATATACAGCTTCCCACCCTAAATGTCTGACATAAACTTGTATCAGTAAGCCAATTGAGAGTGAAGCCTGAAACAAGGATCTATCTTCTCCTGCAAACATACTGCAACTAAGATTTCTTCCATGCTAGTGCACATGGGAACAAATTTTATTAACCTTCACATGGCATAGAGATAGAAAAAGATTCCCTATTTAATTCTTAATTCCTTTGCTTCTTTGATAACTACCTAGTGAACTGAGGAGCTGGAAATTATTATTTAAAGTACTTTAATCAGTAAAATTCTCAAATACTGCCCAAATATTACTGGGTCTCTCCTCATGTATGCCATCAGAATTTCTCACATTAGAAAGACTTTATTTATGAAGTCATAATGGCAAATGACCACAGCATACACTTAAGAGTTACTGAAACTCTTGACTGTTTCATACAAAAGTTGCCAGCATTTAGGCTGGACTGCTATGCACATGTGCCAGACTATTACTCCTAACAGCACATTCCCTGTAAAGCATACATAAAGGTATCTGCCTTAACAGACTACTGTTCACAAGAACATAGTCTGTGATGCTTGTTGCCAGGACTTCCAGGACCACACCATCCCTCTGAACTAAACCGTTGAAGTATCTCTGAATCAACAGTTAGTGGGGCTGCTGTTATCTGTGTATCATACAAAAAGGAATGTGATTATGATTCTGTATTAAATAGAATTAGCATTGTTTTTATTTTTAACAATCTCCCTGTTGCCATTATGCAGTGGGAGACAAAAAAAAAATGTTTACCATCAGAAAGGATACTCACACAATAATGCTCATGCAAATACTGTAATACTTATGTTAATAGTAAATCCAATGTTCTTTAGTTTTTAACTAATGACTTTCCCTAGTCAAAAACAAAATCCAACAACTCCTGAAGCTTTAATCAGGCATAGTAGAGCCATGAGAAGACAATTTATTATCATTAATGATCATTAGTACTATTAGGTTATAAAGAAACAAAGAAGTACTGTAAAGTAGGAATGGTAAACAAAGAACTGAAGAAAAATTATTCAGTGGATGTCCCTACCTCCTGCTGAGTACTTCTTGGAAATAATTTAATTTTCAGACACTCCTATTTTTGTCATTGTTCAATTTTATTTGTCAGTCACTAGACACCAGAAATGGCAGACAAAATATGCAGGTTCATTTGCATTCTTAAATGCACATTCTGACTTTTTTTGTTGGTGTTTTTTTTGTGTGTGTGTTTTTTGTTTGGTTGGTTGGGTTTTGTATTAGCATCAAACTACAATACATAAAACTATATAAACTGCACAAAATCCCTGCATGATACTCCTCATGACAGCAATCAGATCCATGTCATGACAAAGAGCAGGTCACTTTTCATCTCCCGTTAATATTGAAGGACAATTTGTAGAGACACATTTGAAAACCGACTTTAGATCTGTAAAACTGAAGTCACAGTAGAAGTAGAGAGCCTATCAGAGAATGTAATTATACCAAAACACTGTACTTAAAGGCGTTAACTAGTTTAGTTTTAATATGCAAAGATCATTGCAGATTCCACTGCTTTAGGTGACTATTCAGCTAAGAGGAAAGAAGACATTTTAGTACCTTCCAAATAAACACTGAAGGAGGTTTTTGGGCCATACAGAGAGCATGACTTGAAATGACTGTCCAAAAAGGATCAGATTATGAAGACCAGAGAGAAGCCAAGTTAGGCAAAATCTAATAATTACAGGACAAGATGAGAGTTGAAAAGATATGAAAAAATGTCCTAAAAGATTAATTTTGTGAGTTTGTATTTTAGGGCCAATTGACAAAAGTATGGAGAGAGAAACACTAAATTTGGTGTTCATTACCAGCAATGAAAGAAAGGTGCTCTTCATAAAGATTTGTTCCAAACTGATACTGCCAAGGGCTTCTTGGGTTTTATTCACTCAAGAGTAATCAAACAACAAAAAACATCAGGAGAAAAATAGCACTAAAGCAATTTTGTATTTCAAAAGAGAGTTTGAATAATTTTTAGGAAGTTATACCACTGAACATGCAGATACACACACACAAAAAAAAAAAAAAAAAAGGAAAACCTTTTGAGTATATGGTGATGGCATTATGATCAGATGCTGTTGTAAGTAATGAAATGATCATGCTGACCTAACTGGTGACTAGGCTATGTAAAATGTATTTCATTTAATCCAGGGCTTTAGCAGTGTTTGGGAATTTTGAGAGCCCTTTACACAGGAAAATGGCCCACTGTTGAGTAAGGAAATACATAGTAGATACACAGACAGTAAACTAGTTTCAAAACTGTTTGAACTGTGGGCTCAGAGGTTTGTGATCAGTGGCATCTGGAGACCAGTCAGTAGTGGTGTATGCCAGGGGTCAATACTGGGGCCAACAGCATTTAATAATTTCATTAATGACCTGGACAATGGAACCCAGAGCACACTCCACAAGTTTGCCGATGATACAAAATGGGTAGAAGTGATTGATGGACCAGGAAGCTTTGTTTCCATGCAGAGGGACTTTGACAGGCTAGTGAAATGAGCTGACAGAAACTTTACGAAGTTAAAAAAAAAAAAAGAATAAAGTCCTCTGCTTGGAGTGGAATAACCTCATGCAACATGATGGGCGGGGGGCCAACACTGACTGGGACTAATTGGCTAGGGAGCAGATTCACAAAAAAGTACTTTGAGATCCTCATAGGCTCCATATGGACCACCAAACAGCAATGTACCATTGGGGCAAAGCAGGCCAACAGTGTCCTTGCGCAGCATCAGAAAGAGAGCTGCCAGTAGGTCAAGGGAGGTGATTCTTCCCCTCTATTCAGCATTGGTGACACCATATTTGGAGTAATGGCTCCAGTCCTGAGCTCTCTAAGTGACTAGACTCACTCCAGTACGCCAGTGTCTAAGAGCCACAAAGACGACTGATAAAAATGACTGCAGCATCTGTCACATGAAGAGAGGCTGAGAGATGCAAAAAGCCCTTCTTGTACTTTTGATGTGGTAGGAATTTCTTACAGTATGTGTAGTTATAATACAGTCAGTCTAATAACCAAACTCTGCTGGATGTACACACACCTGTGCACACAGGCACATACACAATTTGTACCAACAGCTGTAAAACTTCCTATTGCAGGGAAGAAATCATGTATTTCACAGTATCTCGTCAGAGATCAGTTGCTTGGTAGGAAAATATATTAATACGAATTTTGAGACTGCTCAGAAGGCATATCTGCAACCAATTATTTGTTGCACCACATTCCAAAAATGTGGAGAATATTCTAGCCCCATAAAACATGGGCTTTCTTCTGGGGAAACTGTTCTCATGGAGCAGTGCTGATGATGGAGTTAAGGTTATCCAAGTGGAAGCAGTCCTCCTGAAATCCTAGGCCTAAACCACAAAAAGCTCTGAAAGTAAGGAACTAGGTCTCAAGATCTGCAGTTTCCAAAGCAAGCCAGAGAAAGCAGATGGTATAAAACAGTCAGGATGCTCTTCTGGCAGCTACTGTTACCAAACTGTGTTGCCACATTCTACCAAAGCATGATTTTCATCGTGTCCCCTAAATGGGAAAGAAATGCTCGTGTGGGATCATTTGTAAACTACTAACAGAGGATCTTGCCAGCTGGACGACTCCTTTCCATTTGGAATTTATCACAAACTTCATTTTATCAGATGCCTGGAAAAGCAACATAGGAGTATTTGACTAATGATGATGCAGTTTATTACTCAACAACTTTTTTTAATATGAGAAAGCGGAGCTTTCCTTTATAAATGGGACATCTGACATCCAAACAAAAGATATTTCAAAGTCTCTTCAAAGTGGATGGGTTTAAGAAACATAGTCTGTAACTTGCAGCTGGTCAATATTTAAATAGAGTAAATGAGATCGACATCCTCTTTTCAGTTAAAACATACAAACTATCCCTTGTGAGAAATGATAGCTTGCTAAATTATTCCTATTAATTAAACTCAGTTTACCATTGCTACAGCCCCTGTGAAATCATGTGAACATATGGCTGAAGCAGTAACTGGGGTAACTGGAGGAGACTGGTCCTAGTCTTGGTAAGATACTGATTTCAGAAAGAAATCTTTCTGTCTCTACATGCAGAATACCACATGTACTGTCAATGACAGAAAGGGACCAACACCCTGCAAGTATTCTTCAGCAGTCTGAGGTCATGTAGCAAACAAAGAGTAGGCACTTTTCTCCTCCAACAATAGTGTACCATGAGAATGTATTTTTTTTTAAAGTGCACACATTCTTCTATACATAGTTGAGATAAAAATGCTCAGCAAAGTATGTTATTTTGTTCTTTATACAAACATAACAGATCTTTGACATTATATTTGGAAAAGCAGAATACAGTATTTGCAGTGCCTTTACCAAGAAGTGTCACTTGCAGGAAAAATGGGAGCCAACACTTTTGGAGAGAAATGTAACTTCTTTCTTCTGTGCTCAAGACTAAATACAATTCTTCCTCTATCAGCCAACTCTTACATGTGTAAGAGTTGAGTTCTGCAGGATCCCGAGTTCTGCAGGATCCATTATTCATTTTTGCATGGCTCTGTATTAGTGTACATACACACATGCACATCATGGCAGTGAGCAATGGACTTGCACAGTAGGGGGAATAACTGAAAACTTGAAGCTATCTTTGATTAAAGTTCTTTTGTCATAAATTTGAGATTATTTTAGCTTTTCTGGTACCTGAAAACAAAGGCATTTGAAAGATTTTGTCCATTTTAAGTGGTATATTATCTATGCAAATACTGGTTTTGATCCAAAATGGAATTTCAATAGTAGTCAGGAGGCTTTTAAAATCAAATCCTACATTTGACATATTAGAAGAAATTACAAATTCCATAATGCACAATATTATTTTTCTAATGTATCACTGGTCCATAATGAGAAACAATCTATTATATAGATTTTGCATTCAATCTTTTTGTCAAAAACTACATAGCACATCAAAAGTTAATAGCACTGGGGAGTTCAGCGATTAATATGAAAACAAATGGTATATTACAAATTTTCTTTTGTTCTTCATTCACAAGGATGAAACTGCTAGGATTTAACCTTTAAGGGTTAAAGAGTTTAATCAATGTCAATGTCTGATCTTCTGAAGGCAATAAAGAATAGTCTGTCTAGCGATACCCAACAGAACATCACTTTGTCAAGCCACAAAGCGCCCAAAAGCTTGTCAAGTAAGTTACCAGAAACCTCTTTGTGGTTAGAACTCAGCTCCTTCCTGCTTGACCTATTATTTGATATTTGACCACTTGGTTGCAAGACACTTGCTCTTTCCAGCTGAAATGTCACTGGGGCATCTTGTCAGCTCCCCGACATCTCGGCCTGACATACAATTTTACTTTTGTGTGCTACAAGGCAGAAAATGCAGGGCAATGGCTTTGCTTTAAATTCTGTCAGCATCAAAGATGGGCGTCACTCTTGGGTCCTACCAACAACAACAAAAAGGAATCTATTTGAAGGTCAAAACAGCCATTACTTTAAAGCTTTTCAGCTTAAACTAAATATATTACCTGCAACACTGGTTTGGGAACTGTCCTTATAAAGTACATAAACATATCATCAGAAATCCTCCCTGCACAATTGTTCTTTCTTATGAAATGCAGACTTGATAAAAGGGTGAGCTTCCAACGCCTGCAGGGACCAGATTCAGCAGTTAACTTAACTTGTTCAAATAGGCAAGTGGTATCATGTAGCTTTACAAGGAGCAACCTGACCTTCTCACATTGACCAGCAGTGACATTATTGTGCAGGAAGAGAAGCAGTCACATCATTTCTGTTTTGCACAACCTGCTTAAAGTTTGCAACTAAATGCTTGTCTTCAGTTGAGCTGACAAGAGAAAAGAGGGGGCTCAGTGAACCATGGCAGGGCTGCCATGAAATGACAGGAATCATTGGCATACATTTCAAATAGCTCTCTCAATCCTATTAAAGTATTGCAGTCCTGCTTTAAAATAGACAAGTATGAAACAACTTTGATAGATAGAGACTAAAATGACTTATTGATTTTTTTTTTTTTAAGACTGAGGAAAATTACCCAAAATGTGTCATTCTTTAACATTTAAAAGTATACTACATAAAAAATGAGCAACTGCAATAAATAAAAGTTAAAAAAATAACTGTTCGGTATGCAAAGAGTGAAAAGCGCAAAAATGTGAACATATGAATGCACATCTTCAGAAAAAAACATAAAATTAACGTCAAAAAATACATACATTGAAGTACAGTTAAAAGGTAGGAACAAAATTGCGCTTTAATTGCATCATTTTACATTAATGTAATTTTTTCCTTCTAAAAGATTATTGATACAAAGAATCTGAAAATCCATTTTCCATTGTTCTTTTGGGACTCGATGTGACATTCAGGCAGAAGGAATAGACTGAAGACCGAGAACTGGCTCTATTGTGCATAAAACTGTAGGATGTGTCAGGTTCAGCTTGCAATGCCAAAAAACCTGTGATACAACTCTGGTCAGGCTGAATTCCTAGCCTGAAGCCATGGTGATGTTTGAACTCCCTCTCGATTCCTGGAGTAAAATAAAGTAATAATAAATGACAAAACAAAAATAATCTACATTTACTGTTAAACAAGAAAGAAAAATAATTGTATTATGCCTTTCACAAAGGTATGCATATGAAGTATTTGCAAGTGTTTACTTCTTGTTTCAAACTGCTATTTAAAATGCACGGTACCTACATATATATATATATATATAAATCTTTTAATAGGTGGGAACA
>JANHFX010027975.1:103191-113667 GCA_027560015.1 Chloroceryle amazona
AACAAAGAACATTCACTTGAGTATTCTGCACTAGTAAGCATTAGGAAACAATAGCCTACTTTATTTGACATGCTTACATACTCATAGAATACTTACAGAAAACTTTCTTCCCTCTTCATTACCATTTCTAGGGTGTTGTATTTTAATCAAGTAAACAAACTTATTCTACAGTCTCCCTGTAACTGATATTAGGAAAAAATATGGCATGCTAACCATGGAAGTTATTTGTTTACCTTTAAATATATTTTACCCTCAACTGAAATCAAATATTTAATATTTTTCAAATGTTAGCCTGTTAGAAGATGGCTAGAGAATATACACTGAACATACATTGATGGGGAACACGATTCATATTTCATTGAGTCTCGACATTTAGTCAAACAGTTACAAAGGTTAGACCAGTTAAAATTCAACATGAAATAACTTTCAGCACCAAAACATTGTGCATTCTACTTTGAAAGATTATGGGTAATACCAATACATCAGCATTAATGGTTATTTTTAATGCTAAATAAAGACACTCTGTGTTCCCTTAAATATCCATAATAATAAACAAACTTATGAAAACACAATGCCATATTGCTGCCTTTTGCCAAGGTATGTTAATAAATGTGGTATATAGCTGTGGAAATAACAATCAATGATTTAATCAGGTCATAAAATATGTGAAAACCTGGAAAGCATAATTACAGAAAAGACAAAAGTTAAGATACTGAAAGACTGTTATGGTATATTTGATGCTTTGAACACTCTATTTTCAGCATTTCAGGAAGAGTATACATGCACACATAAATACATGCACACAGAGGTAGAAATGCGTACATACAGAGGTACAGGTTCTCAGAGAGGCAGAAGGGTGTGTGTATATTCATATTTGAACAAATCCAAACTCAATCATACGTATTTTCCCCTGTATATGTATATGTAACCTTTCCCCTTTCCTATGTTACTATTGCTGGAGAAAAATCAAGCATTGCCTATAAAACTTACTTCAACAGTTCCTTTTGATACAGACTCTTTCCATTTCTTGATTCACCACAAGCCATACTGCAGCTACTGTACATAGCTAGGTTATGTTAGCCCTCCGTTAAGAAACCATACAGTAGCAGGTTTAGATAACGACTACAAGTAGATAGTTAAAATAAGGTAGTGCTTTGAGTTTTTCTTAACTATGGTGGTGAAAAGGATGAGATAAACAGCAGAATTGGCAAGTATGATCTGTAACAGACTAGTTTTTCATTTCTTCTGGAATGGAAGGAAACCACTAAAAAGGCAAAACACAAATAACATTCACTGCATTTGTATCAGCACAGCTGAAATGAGATCTCAGTGAAGGCATCCTCCTATTACACTGATTAATAGTCTGTTATTGGCACACTTAAATCAGTGACCACATAGACAAAATTATGTCTAAATTAAGAGTTATTTAAAAAAATTATGACAGTATTGAAATACGCAAGTAACTCATGATCTAAAAACATTCCTGTGTATGAAAAATGAAATCAGTAAGCTATAAGCTATAAACAGGTTTAACTCTGCACAACAAATATTGAAGACAATTTTTAACATAATGCTTTGTACTGCTTTCAACATCTCAATTAATCAGTACATCAAAATGAGGAAAAATCACATGCTGCAGTTATGCTCTCATATAACTCTTTTTTCCAGATGTAGTAAGGCTATTTTTAAAGAATATGGCATCAAAATCCCAGTAAGGAGGTAAGAAATCAGATTTCCTTTGAGAGCTGCAAAAAAAAAAAATGTATGAAACTTAATGAGTGGCAGCAAGTCAATAGACTTACGTTAAAGGAAAAGCTCCACTGTTGGGGGGAAAAAAGCTCTATTTCAGTTATCCAGATCCTGTGCTGTACTTGTTACAAAGAACAGAATACTATTCATTGAATAGAAGAGAAATTGGATCTAATAGCAATGTGATTAATGTAAAAAAAAACCCAACATAATCTTCGCTGTTACTCATAAGAATTGTTTTGATCGAATATCATTATATAGACTCATGATGAATAAGAAAACAGGATTCTATAGGTTAGAAGAAAAAAAATGCTCAGAATTTTTTTAACACTCATTGTTAGTACACACACCTTTATGCAGGAATTTTAGAGGCAGTTATAATTTCCCCAACAGACCACTTTCAATGGTATTGTATTTAGACACCTTTCTAAAACATGTATTAAATTGACAAACTCAAATTACTACACCACAGCTGTGATGATAGTCCATCATATAAATATGCATTTAGATAATTTTTATAAGGGGAATTATGATTCTTAAATAAGGTGTCTGTTCAGGTAAATCTTTAGTGTAGCATTTTTATTTACCTGATAAGCTATAAATGATTCCATCTAAACTATTAAAACTTCAACAGGCAAATAGGTATTTAGGATACAATATGTCTAGCAAAAATATCCTTTCAAAATATTTATGCAATATAGTAATAGGTCATGGACTATGGTCATTTTTTTAGAAGTTTGATAGCCTAACTTTATATTATAAACAGATTTTCCCAAAGACCAAAATATGAAAGGTTAGTATATATTATGGAGTAATGGATTTCTAAACTATAGTTAACTCAAGCAGTTTTTTAGTATTAGACATGGAAAAATACTTCCAAAACAATTCTTCTCTACAGTTTTTCTTCTTTGACTAACCTGGGATCATATTTAAGATCTAGTTTACAGGTTGTCTAATGACATGTGACCTGTTTTACCAAAGTTAAAACTGATTTACAGTGGTTTGTATGATATTGTGAGGAAATACTAATACCATAATGTATTACAACCCCATATATGTTTTTATTGCAATGTCAGCCTACTCAAAAGCATCATGTTGTGATCAAAGATACCCCATTTTGATTTTATATGTCAATTCTTGTGGAATAATATGCACAGTTAGACACTTGGAATTAGAAGACTATGCATGTGTTATGACAGTGGTGCAAACAGATAGCTACATAAAGAAATTCACTATTAGAAGTATATAATTTTCCTCCTTACTTGTAGGAGCAAAATCTACAACCAAAGCTGGAGCAACAAATCAGTCAGAACGGTTTCGACCTTCAAGTCTACCCAAGGATAATTTTATTGGACCACAGTTTTCTCTATAATACCATACTACAACTTTTCAGTTTCCCTCTTACTATCTCTGTATGACAACAATATAACAATAACAATCCCCCTTCAATCTGGGGGTTTCTCACACTTTAAACGGCTTTCAAATATTCCATTTCAAAACACTATAGCTCAAACCTCCCTTCCAATTTCTTATGACACGTAACATTCTATATCATAAAAAAAAAAAAATTCAGAATAATAACAGTGGTAAGGTTTTTGTGAGTTAAGGCTTCTGGGTTATGAATAATGAGCTTGCTTATATGTCTTAAACTGAGGTAAGAAACTAACAAAACCATGCAGAATCAGAACAGAAAATGACTGAGTTAAGGGCAGAAAGAATAATACTGAAATTACAACATAATACCAAGTTACAGGAACTCTCTGTGTGATGATGCAGATACAGTAATAAGTTCAGTGTTTTATCTCAAGATAAATTAAAACCAACTTTTGAATTACAAGGCCACAGTGTGATCTGGAAATCACAAGATTATGGGATACTTAGCTGTGTGAGGATGCCTGACAGCAAACAAGTGCAGTAGGATGAGCAAGCTGCAGTTTCTTCTGAATTCTAGCAACCCTAAATCTCTGGAAAGGCTGTAGCACAGTCCCTCATGAGTAGGAAGACATGTAAGGCAAGTACAGATGCAGGGAGCCATGGGTGAAAACAGTCAATATATTTCTCCACAATAGATTTCTGACCCCAATTCTAGAACATACATATGCACAGGAACACCAGTAGACAGAGAATCAAATGGCCAGTAATGTTCTTTTCAGCTTCTCCCACCTGCAGTATCATTGTAGCTTGCACCATTTCACTGTAGCAATATCTGTTCCATTAACTGTTAAAGAAACAACCACTGTCTTCAATAACAATTTTGCAGCACTTACGTGGAAAACCTATTTCCTAATAGAGAAAGATGAACATTTTCAGATCATTCACAAGCTCCTTCTCAGACTGCTACTCCCAAAACTGAGTTGCCTTTTGCCAGACAGTGCCAATGGACTATACTGGAGAATGCCACTATGCTGCTCATTCTTCTGCTGTTAAAAGTAGCTCCAAAAGACATTTCTCACTCTCAGTGAAATAAATAAAACATCAAACAAGTGAAAATGCTAGACATTGTTGCTTAAAATGGAAAGTATTACCAGTGAGTGTCAGTGCAATACGATGCTACTTAGCAAACTTCCTCAAAGTAGGAAGGTATGCTAGCCAAAACTGGAGAATTTGCTTCCCATACCAGTGATTTTGCAATTCTGTATGTTGAGGTTGCAGGACTAAATTGGTGCTCTGACACACAAGTAGGAAAATGGTAACATTCGGTATAAATTTTAATTGTCAGCACTCCTGCCTGGATTCTGCAAACAATTTTCTATCAGAGAATAATTGGAACAGGCTGCTAACTCATTACATATTAAGTCAGAAAGGTAGACACACAACACACTTTGGGTGCAGCTAGCCAACAATACTAACGGATTTTTTCATTATTAAAGAATGCCCTCTTCCACTTTAAGGTGCTTTTAAACAAACATCTTGAAATATCTTGAAATAGTAATAATTTCTTCTGCTTTTCTAATACTTTAGCATTTAATGCATTCAGTGAAATCACACTCTAGAGGCTCAATTAAAAGCAATTAAGAGAAAGATTTCATAACACTGTATTTGTTTTTTCTAGAAAATCCTGTTTTATTCAAACTTACTTACTTTATTCAAACTTACTTAAGCCTGGTACATTTGAAGAATGCATGGGATTGGATGGATTATCACATCAGATAAACACTTTATCTTCAATGGTTTTTTTTTAGGCTTAAAGACAAGCCATTTGGTTTTGCTTTGCTAATTTTCATGATTTCTAAATATTCTGGCCACAATCCACCATACAGACTATATAGTAAGTTTCTCTTCCAGATGCTTCATTGGAATACACACACAAGTCTCTTTTCAGGTCAAAGTCTCCACACTACACTAATAATACAAAAACTTTAGGCAAACTATGTAGCACGTCTTCATGGTGAAATGCTCAGGCTGTAGTGATTTCAGTCAAAGTTCCCAAATTCTTT
Organism: Chloroceryle amazona; assembly: GCA_027560015.1. NCBI lineage: Eukaryota > Metazoa > Chordata > Aves > Coraciiformes > Cerylidae > Chloroceryle > Chloroceryle amazona. The sequence continues at coordinate 108,378 of JANHFX010027975.1, forward strand.
AGTCTTTTTTTGTGCATGCTCCTTACCACTGTCTTTCCACCTTCTCGGGAATGGAAGCAACTTCTATTTATTTATGTTCAATCTGAGTAGCTAACCCGAATGGCTATGGGTTTATTTTGTGCTTCACATTGCAAACAGGACTGAAATGCTGGGCTTTTCACTGCCCCATATCAGCATTTCTCTCTCACATGGTTCCATCTCGGTACTTCTTTCTAGCAAGAAGAGAAGGTGACTACAAGCAGAGACTAAAACACTCAGGACACCCTGCTGAGGCACAAGTAGCCCATGAAGTAGTCATCCCCACTAGCTTCCTCTTCTGCCAGTGACAGTGGGAAAATAGTCCCTATCCAACTAAAGTGTCAAACTTCATATTCTTTTGAGAAATGTACTCAGTCATCAGATGAATTCCTAGACAATGTGATTGTCTGACGTAAGCCTTCAAAGTTCCAATGAGTTGCGTGCATACTGCCACTGTAGCAGAAAAAGGAAAAAGTGTATTTACATTCATTTTGCCTAACATTAGCATCTTCTGTCCAATCATTTGAATGCAGAAGTGTTAGTTGAAAACAGCTTAGAGAACAAGGGTTGACACATACAGTGTGAAATCTTAAGGTGCTTGAATGCAATGAGGGAGAAAGTGAGACAGAACCACATTTCATCTCCCTAACTGTGCTATAGTCCACATGAACTTTGTGACAGGTCTCTGTCTCTCAGCCACACTTCACTAGCTTCTGCTGACATTCAGCTGTCAGACAGCAACTCTTTACCATGCCCCTAACATGCTCTACAGCTTCACCCAATTAACTCGCTTTCACTTGACATTGCAGCAAAAAGCTTCATAATAGGTGGTCAAGGTGCATGGTGTCTGCTTGCCCTCTAACTGTTCATGCACAGCAAAATGGTTAGCTACCTTCCTTTTTGTCTGTTTGCTCTGAACTGATGCAACTAAAATTTAGGCATTCTGCTACTGAACAGGACAAGGACAGCAGACCTTTGTCAGAGATGCATTAATCTATCTTATCAAGGAGTAATTTTAATGCAGAATCCTGGAGCTAATCATCATAAACATTTTTTGGGGAAAAAAAAAAGAAAATTACACTGATTCAGTAAAATATTTCTATCACTTTATAATTAATAAAGATATCAGAAATATGGATACAGTGGGGAAAGAGGGGGAAAAGTAATTATTTATAATAGTAACATTTAACAACATAAAGGAGAAAGGTCTAGTAACAATGAAACTGTCTTTATAATTCATCTTTCTTGCATTAAGATATCTTTAGGAATTCAGAAGATTATTTTTTCCTATGCATTTCTGCCAGCCAGGCAATACTTTTGAGGAATAATATTCAGAAACACAAATCCATGTAGCTAACAAAACGAACTATTAAAAAAATGGAAATCAACAGTTTAGGATTCTCCTGATAGCTTATATAAAAACGAGTACAAACATGGAACTTGCTGTTATTTTGCAGATGGATGCCTTAAGAGTACTCAAGCTTACTTATTACTTCTCTCAAGTATATTTGTATTAAGAATTGGAGTAGGACAGAAGGGCTCTTAAAAATCCAGTATGCAGTAATTTAAAATGCTCTTTGCTGAAGACTCATGCTCTTAACCAACGATGGAACAGTCTGGATAAGCACGGGTGTCTGGACAGTGGATTAGGAGAACTGCTGTAGCAAATACCTTCTGGTGGCTTTATGGGTTTCAACTATCAGAACTCCAGCAAGGCAAAACTCAAGACATTATCCATGAAGCCCTTTCAGATTCTGGTGTTTGCTGAACTACAGCAAGTTCAGATAGGTTATGTAACCTATTTGCTTTCCCATCATATCTCAGGGACTAGTCCCCTTGAAGTTCTTCCTAAAAAACACTGAAGGTGCATTTTTTCATGAAAGAAAACTGTTTTTCATAAACAGCAGCAGAAATCCAGTTTCTAGAAAGTGGAAGCTCAATAGAAGAGAAGGGAAAGGGGCAAGGGGAAAAGGGAAAGGAAATTATGGCATTTTATCTTTATAGTATGTCATGAAAAGAAGCAAGTCATAAGGACTTCAAATCAGTACACATCTGGCAGAAGTTGCTGATGGAAAAATGGGTAGTTTTGCAGCAATGAAAACAAATGTAGCGAACTTCTCACTTAGTAGGAAAATGGTATGATTCTGACTTAAAATGAAATGTAAGGACACGCAAGGCCTATCAGTGGAGAATATAACTGCAAATCTCTCCCAAAACTTTAGGTGAGCAAAAAATCATTTTGGTCCACTTGGTTGTGAGAATATAATCCAGTGCTGTCCACAATCCTGAAGTGAGAAGGGAAATGCTGATCTCATCAATTGACAGCCTTTAATATTCCCTAACAAACAGAAGATTGGTGTTAAGTCTCAGGAGGCAACAGAATTAGGATCATAAACTGGATATAGACATGGTTTATGCAATTTATCTGCACTTATTTGAAAAACAGACTGATTGTAATCTGTTATCCAAAATAGAGACAAATGCATGCTGAGTAAGAACACCTACATTTGCATCAGGCTGTAGGCTAATCTAAATCTCAGTTAATCTAAATAACTGTATTAAACTGGGTAACCTCTTAAAAAGATAGTCTAATGATAAACAAAATATGACTGACTTCCATCACAGACATAGAAATAAACTATTACTAATGTCAACTTCTTTTTCTCAAAATGAATTGTTATTAAAATCACCAGTGTATTAGGAGTACAAAGGGTTCCATCCTTTTAGCACTGGCAATGGAGCGTAAATTTTCTAGATCATCCACTGCAGATGTGTACCCTGCTAACTCCCAGCCAAAATCCTAATAAGGGCTTCATCCCTCTAGCTTAGATTCACTGGGAAAGGGGTACACTTGGCCCCAGTAGGTTTGGGATAGTTTTCAAACTTTTGTTTGCATATCCAAACCAAGCAGTTTAATGTTCATTCATCTCCAGTAAAACTTAGTTTAAGTAACTTCATGAGGGAATTACTCCTCCTGCAAATTGCATGCAGTATCTGAAGCAGTGTATATTCAACAGAGTTCTAAAGAGTACTTTAATAGTAACGGTCAAGAAAAACACTTGGCTTTCTGTCAGTATTGCTTATAAAATAGCAGTTGATATCTAACAGCCTAAAAAAAGTATTTTGGGCACAATTTCAGCTGATGGCTAACATGTAGGTCTTTTGTAAATGCAAGATCCAAATTACACTAACTGGGCAAGGAATCAAGCTTATCAGTTATAAACAACTAGAGTGTGGGTGAGCTAGGTTTACTGTCTCTGTTGGTTTTGGCTGAATTTATATATACAGCTATACCTCAGACTGAAATTAAATTAAAAAAAAAAATCTAATAATTGCTTCAGCAGAACTTTTCATACTTATTAGATTCCTGAGCACAATCAGCCTCTAAGAACTCCTCATAGCTCAGGTACTAGATCACTTTGTGTGAGGCTGAACATGCAGTTTGAGTGAGTCCACTAGGCAGATGGAATTAATATTTCCTGCTCATCAGTCATATTTTATGTGAATCAACATTAAAAAAATGTTAATTGAATTTAATCTTTTCATATACCTATGTCAACAGTTTGTTCTGAAAGCACAGATGAGTTAAAACAAACAAAAAAAACCACAAAAAAACAACCTACCACCAGTACATACAATATTACAAACTTCCATGAGGCATCTGTTTTTATCAGAAGAACATAGAAGGAGACTTGGGAGAGAGGTTCCTTCAGCTTTTTGGTTTGTAAAACAAGAAAGCCATATCAGAACTTTAAAAAATCATTTTACACAGGTATGTTTCAGTAACTTGGTGTGCTTTGTAATTCCAGAATGATAAATTCCTTTATTCAGAGCTCCCAATTAGATTATGATCTTCTAAAAAAATCTCTTAAAGTGTAGCAAACTTCTGTAAGTTATTAAATTAAACTACAAATTCCTAAAGCAATAGGATGTTTTGACACACACAAATTAAAATAAAACTAGATGACTTTTAAGTATCAGGAAGCTTTGCACAGACCAAGTTAAGTTATAATATATGCTCAGGCTTCCAAAAGAATGCAATGCATTTACTAGACCCTGTTAAGGAAAGCCTAACATGTTCCTGACCATAAGCATATAAATACCATATGAGCTGATTCTTTTGTAATCAGATGAGACATTGGTACTCAATTAAATCTGAAAAAATAGTGAATTATTTCATTATTGTGGCTCTGGTCTCCAAGGGCTTTCTTTGTCAAATTACCTGCAACAGCTAGATAGGCTTTCAAAATATTGGTGGACATACTCATTTAAGAGAGGTGAGTATTGCAACATCAGCTTTATGGCGACATTTACTGAGTGAACTATATGTTTATGAGCCAATTTCAGTTAAGGCTCAGATCCAAAAGTGTGGTGTCTTAAAGCAGTGTGGCTTTGAAGATTCCATGAGTCTCTCTCTAAAAACCTGTAGGAATTGAAGCAATTATACTTATTCAAAAGGATGAAATGAAAATATTGCATCATCATAATGTCACTTAGCTTTCATAATACCATTGCACGTAGCAAGGAAACTCTTCTGGTGATTGACAAGAATATTATTGCCTATATTCTTAGTAAATTGTATTCCTTCACAGGAATTTTAAAGGCGCAATACTTTACATTAAAAGAAAAAAAAAAAAAAAAAAAAAAAAAATCACAAAAAGTGTCCCAACTTTCCAAAAGGCAGCAGTTCTGAAACAAGTGGAAAAAACCCACCAAATTCTTGTAAAATGGGAAAGATATAGTTTAAGAAGCACATTTGTTTCTCTTTAACTGAGCCATTACACAACCTGAAGAAAACAAAAGTTATTTGAAAAATCAAGATTATTATGATATCATCCTTTTAGCTGACAATGAAGCTCTTTACCTCACTGTGTACTCATTCTCAATTTTTAAAATTTGTTCTAGTTTATTCAACAGGCGAAAATGTTACAGGGAGTCCAGTCTCTGGAGAAAATAGGTCCTCACTATGATCAGCTGGAAAAAACTGTGCCTTCACTACATAATCCAGGTTTCATAGACTTCCACAAAAAGCTTTTACATGTAATTTAAAAACAGTAAATAAATAAATATATATTGGGTAAATATTAAGCAGTGTGACTTAAATATGTAAAAGCCAATAAAATAAACATTAAGCTGTAACTTGCTGAATGTATGCCCTTAAATAATGTCAACATTACAGGAATAAAATAATGAGCTAAGAATAGCATTATGCTTCATGCCTTACCTCTTGTCTTTCTATCTCTACAAATTATACACTGTAATATATTTTCAA
>JANHFX010027975.1:113677-131621 GCA_027560015.1 Chloroceryle amazona
TTTAAGGTGGTTTTTTTTTTCATTTCTCCTATTAACTTTCATACTTAAAGTACAAAATGCAAGCAATCAGGGAATGGATGTAGGCAAACACCTGTATTTCTAAAATGCCATGTTACTTTACTGAAAAAATGTCACAGAAAGAAATGTAAAGATTTGTTCTTTTTTTTATCAATTGAAAAGGATGAAAACATGCACAATTATAGGAGAACGCAGGGGAACAGAGCATGAGCAAACCAACAGAAAGACAATCTGATTTCATAAATTCAAGAAAGGCACAAGGTAAAGGAGAATGTGATGGATTACAGCTACCCTTCTTTATCGTTCTCCTTATATCCCTTTGGTCTGCAGAGGATCCAGTCTACCTCTGCTTGGAGTAGTGAAGTGAGGTCTGATAGCTGAGAAATCTACTGCGGGAACAAGGGCAGAAATGATTGGCATGGCAGCCTTGTGCTCCCATGACCTTCCTTCCAGTCAGTGTACCAGAAGCAGAGATGAACAGAAGACACTCCATCAGAGACAGTTGTCTCCTATAAAGGAAAGTTTACCTACCGGCTGGTACCAAAGCCTCTGGTGGTGGGGTGTCAATTGTCTCCCTGCCATGCAGAAGGAAATACAAACCTCTGAACATGAGATTTTGCTTTACAATCACTTGAAAGCACATATTTTGAGGGGAATACTTACCTCCCCACTATTTTTAGTATACTTTTATGCTTAAATAGATTCTCCAAGCCCGATCCAGTTAAGTGTCAGCACAATCTTTTTTTTTTTTTTTTTTAAGATGGGTGCATGTAGCATATCCACACATTTTAACTGGGGGCACGCTGCACATCTATCCATTTCACAGGCTGGCTGAGAAAGGTAGACTCCTGGAAATGCTGTCCTAGGTATTACTCTCTTCTTTTTTTTTTCTCTGCAAATTGGGCAATGAACTACTGGTACAAAGTAAACACGAAACACCACAAAAGACCACAAAAATCCTTCCACCTATCATCCCAATCTGTTGAACTGAAACTCATGGGTATCATCTACACATCTTGCACTTCTTACCAAAGCTAACGCCTAAAAATCAGCACAGTATTTTCTCCTTACAAATAGTGCTGTACAAACTTAGCTTGAAATGCAAAACCAAACAGGTCTCAGAACAACAACAACAACAAAAAATTATTCACAACAGTATATCTTATAGGATCTAAATTTAAAATGCCAAGAAAATATCAGGAAGATGACACTCTGGATTGGACAGATTCATTCTCCATTTAAGCATCTGAGCTAGACTCATTCAGGCACCACTTTACTTTAATCCCCTCCAAAAATTTCTCAGTGAAATTACAGTCTCAGAACAAACAGATGTTCCCTTTATGTTTAACCCACAGTTTAGCAGGGAATAATAGAAGCTTCCTAGCTCTCTTTCTTGAAATAACTTCTTCAAAAGCATGGAGGAACCACCTTCTGGCCTGAGTAAAAGTCCTCAAGTCTGGAAAGAAGTGAATTTGTCTGCCTTTGTAGAGAATATTCCTTTTCTTCTATAAAGCCAGAAAAATTGTGTCCTCAGCTCTATTCTTTTGTAAAAACTTTTGCCCAGGGTTAAATGTCCTGATCTATAATATCCAGTTCTCAAATAATAGCCTGTCTAGCACTCCCAATACTTTTTTTCTACTGCATTAGAACTATCATAATAGACAAAAGTTTCTTTTCATTTGATGTGATGAAAATGTCACTTAGAGAGGTGTGGGAAGGAGTCAAAAGAAACAGAAGTGTGTAAAAAAAAGCAACAGGAAGCAAATATCTGCAGCTGGTGAATAAAACTCTTTGCCTAGTACCAACGAAATACATTTCAAAAGGCCACTGGAAAGACATCTAATAACATAAATAGCATCACATGGCTGCCTCCTGACACACGATTGCCCTCTATAGCAACTGGGGCTTTTCTGAATCATTCTGTTTCAGGAAACCCCACATACCATTTTGCAAAGAAAATAAAAGAGTAGCTCATTCCAATATTTCTGCTTCAAAAACTGGACAAAATGAAGTGTAGGCATGTACTTCCTTTTTATCTGTTAATCCACTGCAGGCAGAGAATGATGATTTTTCACAGGCCAAACCCAAACCTATGCCTCAGACTTGTCTCCTTGTCCAAATCATTAGTTTCTCTAAATCAATTTCCAATTAGTTGATCCAAAAGGTACAATTGTTGCACTGGCCTGAGCATTTAGGATAAGAGATGAATACAGCTTCAGGTTCCAAGTGTCTTGTTTTCAATCCTGGGAACTGAGGACCCTTGTTTGTGAGCTGGTAGTTCCAGTACCTCACGAGAAACACATTTCTAATGCCATAGAAATGCAAACCATGAAGGAAAAAAAAGAAAAGATTAGCTTCCTGAAAACATGACCCTCCTTTTTTTGCAACTCAGCCAATGACTTGAAAGACGTGTTTTGTGCTTAACATTGGAACAAGCCTGCGGTCATTTAGGAACTTCATGGTTTCCATTAAACCGCACAGCGTGGACATTAGGAATTTCACAGCAACTATGAAGTGAGAATGTAGATCTTGCTTTTCCAAAGTACTGGCCTCTGAGGAGAGCTAACACCCACACACGTTCACTCACACTCTTTAGCCAATTCATATCATTAAGGAGACTTCAAGAACAGACAAAACAAGGCTAAAAAAAAAACAAACCAGAAAACCCAACCCCGCTTAAGCCTCTTCCTTAAACACTGGAAAGCAAAATACTACAAGTGGAAATGCAACGTTTCAGCGCAGCAAGCGCACTGTGTCCATCCATAGCTTTACAGTGTTAACTCTGCAACTACATTGAAACCACATAATTACTCATCTACCTCTCTGCAGGTGTAAATACATGGACCTAATAAGCCTTCCCACTGTGAAAGCAGTTACTTAAATTATATTAAAATATTAAAAACTATTTAATGAGCTTTTTTCCCCTAAAGAAATTGAATGTGTGCCTTAACCTGCTTCAGGCAAAGGAAGTTTCAAACATATTGGTTTTGAAACTAGCCATTATTTCCCATGTTGCAAAACCAGCAATTTTATTTCCCAACAGCAAATGAAACTGTCAGGAAAATTTAGATGCAATAAAATTGGGTGGTTAAACCAACATGCTGGATTTGGAATAAAACTGAATTAAAGGAATTAAAATTAAGCATTATGTCAGTCAAACTTTAAAAAAACTATTTGAAACAGTAGGGGGGAATGTTGGGTTAGGGATTTTTTTGCAAAAGTTAGGTTTTGGACTTGGTGAAGTCCACCCGTTACTACCCATTTTATGTCTATCAACAGTGTCACATTTGAAATTTGCTCAGTGAAAAATATTTTGCATAAAATGTGTTGCTTCTGGCAACATTTCTGCCTAAATAAAAAGTTGTCAGGCAGTGTGTGACTTTAGTGGTGCAGAGTTTTAAAATGGTGGCTTCAGTCCAAGTCTAGCTAATAACGGCTGACATGCATTGGAATCTTGAGGCCTAAATCAACATTGTTTTCACAGCTGTAATTAAGCCACCTAATCAGAAGCACATTTTGACGGGACAGTTTCTGGAAGCCAGACATTACAATTTCTTATGCCTGGAGCACAGTGGCTCATGAGAGGTGCTCATTTAATTTCAGTTTGTTTTTTTTTTTTTTTTTAAAAAAACAGACTGTAAAATGAATAAACTATAAAAAAGCAGTGTATGGTTGTTGAAATGAAGCAGGCCTATGTGTTCATGCCTTGACCAACCCTGCATCCCACCCTCCTTCAGCTCTCTGCCGAGTCCCCAGCTCTCAAGTGGCAGCTGCACACAGTGAGATTAAGGGATTCTGCCAAAGTCAACAGATGAGCTGGTCTGAACTAGCTCTCTGTGTGTTCTGATTGTAAATTGTGCTAGTGATGATTAGAGAACTCTAACACAGGATGTCAACTCTTAAAACTGTCCAGAGAAATTTATTTATTTATTTTTTTTTTTAAGTTCAGGACATTTTTTTTAAACTTCTTTTGTGGCTTGGTACATAGTGATGTGTCTATAACTTTCAGATGATTCAAACATGAATTCACACATATTAAGTAACTGTATGATTAAAAAAAAATACACCATTACTTGCTCACAGCAAGATGCTTCATTTGGGGATGTTTACATAGCAGTGCTGCTGCTGCTACTGAATGCAATTCTCTTAATAGTACACTCCAGTAGTCTTGTGCTTTTACCATCTGCCAGTGGAAAATACCCCACAACTTCAGACCATCAACTGTTTTTGTTGTATGAGCATCACTTCAGGACATTGTCATACCTGAAATGGCTTAGCTGTCTTAGTCTCTTTCTGGAGCACAGCCATATTAGTAACTTTAACATAAACTTTCAACCCCAGAGGCCATTGTAAAAATATCAATATGAAGAGACCAGTCACTGGGGTCTGATTACATTTAGTTCTGCATTTTAATTACATATGGATTCTATTAACTGAACCTTTTGCCTTACAGGTAATATTTTAATGAAATTATTATAATTTTCAAGTATGTTACAATAGACTGACAAGTTAAAAGTTCACATTCCTAGAGTATTGAGTATCAAATTTTTTTTTACATAGAAAAGGAAGTATTCTTTACAAAATAGCAAATGTGTTGTTGGATTACTGTAACTGTTTTTGAACACCTTGCCCTAAGTTACATAATGTGATTATAATAGTGGTTTCATGTTATTTGTTTTTTTTTTTTTTATTGGTACTACATAATAAGCAAATAGTTTAAACTACATGATTTATCCTGTTTGGTTACAACTGTTACTTGTATAAGCAATAGCACATGATAATGTGAGCATTTGCACTGGGATACCTGCATTCCTTGGCTATGCAGTAAGGTTGGCAAGTAATGCTCAATTGCTTAAAATCAGGAAAGAAATGCAAATATTTCAGTTAAAAATAGTTTCTGGAAGATATTACTGCTTTGTGGATTCAGCCGGATAGAGACTTCAGTCTTAGTAAATATTATGAATACTGTTTTCTGGTTTTGTCTATGATAATATTTTTATGTCTACTGAAATTGTCCTTATAGGCTTATCAAAATTTACTTGACTTACTGTCTCTAAGATCGTTCATATGTTTCGCAGTAAATAAACATCACACTAGTAATTAACGGCATTGAGCAAAAGTTAAAAATTATTCAAGGCCCAATCTTACTGAATTTTGTCCTTGACTATTTCTAAGAAAACACTACAAGACAGAGGGTAACAATAAAAATAACAAGTCTGATCATTTTTTTGCCAGGTATATTAAGAACAACTATCGCCAAATCTTTCACAAAACCAGTTCAATTCCAAACATTTAAAAAACGCTTTTCAGTTCAAGTGTGCGACAGGCTACCATGAAGTAAGGGAAAAGCCAAGCAGAGTTTTCATCCAGGACCTGTCTTCTTGTAACATCTGGGAAGAAATTCCCCAGCTACATCATTCATTCCATGTCCTAACACAAGAGATATGGCTCCAGCACATGAAAGACACTCTCTGACATTTAACATGACACGATGGAGTGAGTACCTTTCTCCTCTGCAGCAAGTGAGAAGGCAAACAGGTTTTTTTTCTTTCTCTCCAGTTCTGTCCTCATAATTCTAAATGCAGGACATTGCATCTCTGCTAGATGCAGGTCTCAGCCTTGAAACACAGACTGAACTGGTACAAGGAAACAAAGGGTACAGGGGAAAGGCATGTAAAACCACTGCCCTGATCAGCCTGGCTAAGTAGGAAGAAACTGTCACTGGTATAGTTAACTAGGAAGTTTGATTTTTAAATATTTCTTTCCTTTCCCCACTTTGAATGGGGTTCAAATACATGATAAGAATTGAGAGCTGACTGGTCTAAGTAAGAAGAAAAGTGTACATTCTGCTTAACGCAGTTCTACAACACAAAATTATGAGAACATAAGTCAGTTACTAGCATCTCAACAATAAATACAGATTTTTCCTGCATAAAATTGTTCTTCTTGCTTCTCTCACCTTACCAAAACATACAATTTCTGTATTTTCAGTACTTTAAGTGTTATCACCAGGCATTTTCAGACAAAGGATAGACACAGCCACAACTAGGGAAGAAAAAATAAGAATGATGCAAAGCCACATAAAGCAATGAGTGATTTCATTTTTCAACCCCACCTAGGAGAAGCATCCAAAGACAGCAATTATTTTTGTGGTTACTTAGAGAACTCTGCTCTTCTTACAGACTTTCACTTCACCCCTCTCACCCATCTGAAACTCACCTCCCCCTTTTCAGTTAAAATTATCCTTTTGGGTCTCCAAATTTCCATTTCTCCAGTGCACAGGAAACTTTTTCTCTCTCTTCATCATCTTTATAAATTACTGTACTTTTCCCTTCATTTTCTACTCTCCTTTGATTCTGAAGTGAGTGCAGAAAAAGGAAGGAATACCACCAGATGAGCTGCATGTTCGGGATCAGTGAAACACCTGATGACTTGTAATGTAATTGTGGCTTTTTTTTGTTTGCCAAAACCAATACCAGAGTATTTTAAATTCTTAAAATTCTGACAGAAGTACTGACTTCAGGCATAAGATCTCAGGGCTGAAAGCTACGAAAACACTTTTTGGAGAAATTGTATAATTAATTGAATTCTGTCAGTTCCTCGTATGTGTCAGGTCACACTGGAAAATAGTGTCACTGCATCCATTCCCCACCACACTGTTTCTGCTTCCAACAGTGAAGTCTTTGCCTGTACAGACACCAGGGATTCATGTGCTTGCCATGTGACTAGTATGATGCCACATGTTGCCCCACAGCACCCACAGAGTAATTGCTTTCGACTATACTACTGCACAGTACAGCACTTAAAAGCTCTCAGTTCAAAGCCTACTTATTACTGCAACTCTGAATGAAAGTGCAAGTACAGTAATAAACTAGTGCATCTGAAGAAGTAAAGTGAATAAAAGCAGCAGAATCCAGAACAGTTAAAGTAACTGGCAAGTGTTCATTTAATAGGAAACCTTGAAGCACAGTCTAGTTCATGATGTTTCTATTACTAGATGTTGCTGAACAAGAAATAGGCAGGGAAAAAAAAAATTAGAACATTTTACCTAATATCTTCTCTGCTTACATACAGATGATATGTACAGTTATTTACTACCAGTGAGGTACTTCCACTAAACCCACCTTCTAAGCACATTATACTTTCCTAAGGAAAATTACAAGAAGGCATATAGGCACAGACGTGTGAAGGGAAACAATACAGCTTCTAAAATTTCTAGAGAAAATGGCAGTGCCATTCTAGTACTGAGTTCAGTGCTCAGTGAAATAATTGTCCATCTCATTTTATGGTAGAGGTTGAGTGATGGCTTTTCTGTTCCTCCTCTGACAGCCTACATCCTTACAGTCAAGACTATATATGGCCATATCAATGACATCTTCTTCCTGAACTCTATTATTAGCTCTGCCAATTATAGGTATCATCCTTCATGCGGGGATGTAGCAAGAGGACAGAACTGTGACTGTGGTAACTGCACTTCAGAGAAAGTAGATTTAAAAAAAACAAGGAAATGCACAGAAGTGAAACTGTTATGGTTGGCAAGATAGAATATTATAAAATGTTAATGGTTTGATAACAGAAATATAAGAAAAATACATTTAGGAAATGTAAAGGAAAACTCAGATGCATTTGGTAAAGAAAAAAAAAAGATGATAAATTAAAAAAAAAATGGAAAAGACATACAGGAATATGGAACAATATTTTTTAAAAAAGAAGGTTTAAGTAAAAAAACAGTAATCTGTACTTCAGCCATACTGAATTTTAGAGAGTTGCAAGAATGAAAAATGCACAGGGCATTTCTCTGCACAGAGGAAGAATCATCAGAGATGGGTATAACAGACAAATAGCTGGACACTAATGAAGAGTACAGAGACATTCTGCTATTGACTCCCCCTCACCCCACATAATAATTCTCTTCTCTGTAAGCCATGTTTCCACTGCTCATCTCACCTCTGTCTATCATAATCATAACCCTTCCTGTTCCTCTCTGTTGGCATTAGCATGAGCACACATATCAATCTCACAATCTAAACACTATTGGCTAGGATGAAAGTGGTTTGGCTAGATGCAGACTAGGGATGGAGACATCAATTCAGAGTCTTAGATAAAAGATGAGGAGTCAGAATCACTGATGTTGCCTTATGGCATCAGTTTTGTTTTTACAATTATCAGCAAGACACAAAGCAACAAAAGAGAAAAAAAAGAAGTGGTGTGAATAGAAAGGTGATGTACTTAGCAAATTTCAGTACAGAAGGGTGAATTAGGAAAGCAATAAATGAAGACCTGTATTTAACAGTCCGGGTGCTGTGTTTACCTCCTGCATGAAAAGTTTTGCCAGCAAAGTTATTAGAACTGGATATGTGATTGAACAAAGTGGATTGAAATCACTAGTGTACAATTTTGAAACAAACAGATGCTCAAGAAAGTCATCACTCTCTATCATTTAAAGAAATCAAGAAAAAAAAAAAATCTACTTTTTTAATATAGTCCTCAAAATCAGAACTGAACAGTATGGCTTAAATTTTAAAATATCACTCCAGAAAGCTATTGATGCCTGAAGTTGTTAGAAGTCATGCAAAATGCAACTATTTGCAAATATTAGGGTCAATCTTCATAGAAAACCTAAATAGTATAAAATACAGCATAAACACACTGTTTTTGTAGAAACATGGAGAATATTTAATTCTGAGTTTTTTCCTTTACATTAAAAGTTTAAAACACTTTCTATTAATGCTTATGATTCGGCTCAATTTAAACTGCATCTAAAGGAACAACTATTTTTATCACCAAAGGGTGGTACAGAAGGGCCAACAGGCCCTAGTACAATGAAAGAAGTATCATCTTTACATTGATACTATACATAGACACAAATTACTTAAAACGTACTGCATTTAATCACAGGCATTGGGGAGAGGGGCATGGCAAGGTATTTGTTACCACTGTAACTTATCAAGCCACTTCATAGCCCTTCATAGACATGACTAGCATAATCTTTGCTAAAAGCCCTCTCAATCCAAATGAAAACAAATCTCATTGCAGCAAGTTTGGCAGAATTCCCAATCTTTACTATGTAGTTTTTGAACAACAAAAAGAATCATAACAGGCAAAGAGGCAACCCAATTACACGGGGCACAGGCTCAGCAGGACACATGTAAACCTAGTCGAAAACAAAGAAAACATGGCTGAAGGAGAAAAGAAGCCATTTCAGTCATTTCGTTTCTTAGAAAGGTTGTGCGGTTACAAATAAAGCAAAGATTTCATTCAACAATTATTATCTCAAGATCTTAATACTGAAATTCATCACTGAATAATGTATTTTCTATTTGTGTTAATTTCCCATTATGCCGATCCAATTTAGAAGCAGGACAAGAAATTAATATAATTCTTTTGGAAACACCCAAAGCCACAGCCTTTGAATATACAATTGCTGATGTGTTTCTGCCATGTGCATTTGTGATGGCTTCTGTTTCAAACAGAAAGACAAACAATACTCATTTTCTTTATGGTCTTTTGCTTCACAAGAATAAAAGAGAAAGGAGGAAGGAGAGGAGAAAAAAAAAAACAACAAAAAAGTCCCACGATCAAACTCCAAAGCTTTCTCCTTTATCCTATGTGGAAAAGTAAAGATGGAGAAATACATCAAATCTATGCAAGTTGTACAGCTTACACAGTCTCTTTCTAGACATACTTTGCTACATATTTATGACAGCTTTGTGTCTGGCCTCCTGCCTGTGTGACACAAATAAATCTGTATTTTGTAATCCCCCTAGAGAGAGATCGCAAATCTTAAGAATCACCATATTAGCCTTTATAAAGACCAAATATCTTTGTGAGCAATAACATTTCAGACAAATAATTATTTCTGAAACTGGATTATAACCTTGTAACTTTAGTGACAGTATTATCCATAACCATAATTGTGTAAAACAAAACAAAAAAAAAAAAATCACATCTACTAATAAATATTTTGTTTACATGCACAGTTCATAACATTCTGGTTTAAAATGGTGCTTATCTTTAGATGGCTAAACTCTTCAGATCCAAAATCCAACTGTTTACTGCCAAAACCAAAGAAATCACGATATATACTTTGCAGTGATGGCAGCAATAAGCAGGTCATTCTAGAAGACACAGTAGTAAAATTAATCCTTGTGTTAACTTTAACCTCCTTTCTCTTCTGAAAAAGTCTCAGAAAGTTTCTGTTGACACTAGTTGTATTGCTTTTATGTTTCTAATGAAATTCTATTGTATTTCCTACAGAAATTATGAAGCATGAAGGGAGATGCCATCTAGAAAACCATCTCCAAATAACAAAAAATACTTGAAAAGCAGAATTACCAGTTGTAAGCGCTCACTTTCAGGAGGACAAGCTGTTCGGGACTTGGACTTCAGAGCTGCACTGTGAAGCTGACAAGATGCTGTTGCTCTCAATAATGTATCAATTCTGGAACTTGCAAGTTGGTAGATATCCATAAAACTTTTAATCATGGCCTTTAAAAAGTAAAACAAACCATCAGTGCCAGGCAGGCTATACTTAAATGCCACACAGCATACATACAAATTCATTTCAAAAGATCCAACTTTTATTAATCAGAGAAAGCAAACAAAGGTTGGAAGCATTGCAAAATTCCAGTCTCAGGACTTAAACATTGAAAAGCTCTAACATGGGATTTGTATTCCTTCTAAAATCTTAAATATTAATAGCATGAGAAGGTGTTTTGATAAACTATCTTCAAACACACATCTGAACATGTTTTTTACTGTATTTAAACACAAAACTCAGTGCAAGTTCAATTTCTGTTACAAAGAATAACTACACAATTTCTAGTAAATGTCCATACTTCCAACAAGAATTGCATTACTAATCCCCCCACTCTACATTAAATAGATAAATAAATAAAAATTTTTAAAAAAATTAACCACAGTGAAAACAATAAAGCTACGGACCTCTGGAAGTAAATAATATGATTACAATATAGCTGGGAAAATATAATTGTTTTCATGTATATAGTGGAAGAATGTCCCAACCATGTAATATTGATTAGACTAATAATAAAGTTAGAAGCACAAGAGAGTACAAATGCTTTGGCAGTACTGGTAATTTTATATCCACCCTAAATAGTGTAACACTGTTGAGATTATTGGAATTCTTTACAACTGGTTAATCACATTTTATAAGCTATATTTTTCCCTTCTGATATGATCTATGGTGAGATTCTACTGCAAGAACATATTACAGATAATACAACACTAGCCTTTTAAATGTATGTCTGTGGTATGGGCATTCACAAAGATTTTCTGTCTTCCTTTCTTTGTTCTCAAACACACTACTGTTTTTCAGAATAAAAGTTAGCATAGTTGAAATGAATCAAGTTTTTTTCACTGTCAAATGTAGAAAACAGCAGTGGCAAATTAACACCATCATATCTTTTCTCATCAGAAAGAATAGCCAAAATGTTTTACATACTATGATGCTAGTCCTAAAAGTGTATGCACATAGCTCTGTAAGTCTGCAGCTGTTAGCTGTCCTTTAAAATTTTTTCATCCACATTCAATGTGAATAAAATGCTGCAGCCCTTCACAAACAATACCAAGCAAGAATGTGGATATATCTCACACCCCATATAAAACTGCCTAAGAGTCTTCATATGGCAACTGCCCACATGGTAAAAATTAGGTATGTGTTGAAATAGGTCTATGGACTGGGTCTGTGACCCATAAACAAGGACTTTATCAATGTGTCATAACATACTGTGTCTCAAATCTCAAAAAAAAAAAAAAAAAAAAAAAAAATAAATAAAATCTTACACATTCCTTTGATTACTTCCCACATGATGTTTAAAGGTATCACTGAACTAGACTGCATAGAATGACAGAATAGAATCACAGAGTCATTTAGGTTCAGAAAGACTTTTAAGATCAAGTCCAACCAATAAGCCAAGTCTACCATTCAGCCACATCCCCAGGCACCACATCTGTATGGCTTTTAGACACATCCAGGGATGGTGACTCAACCACCTCCCTGGGCAGCCTGTTCCAATGCCCGACAGCCCTTCCAGTGAAAAATTTTTCCCTAATGTCCAGTTTAAACCTTCCCTGGTGCAGCCTGAGGCCATTCCCTCTTGTTCTATCATTAGTTACTTGTGAGAAGAGACTAGTGCCTACCTCTCTGCAGTGTCCTTTCAGGTAGCTGTAGAGAGCAATAAGGTCTCCCCCCTTAGCCTCCTTTTCTTTAGACTAAGTAGCTACAGTTCTCTCAGCCACTCCTCACAGGACTTGTTCTCCATGCCCTTCACCAACTTAGTTGCTCTCCTCTGGACTCGCTCCAGCACCTCGATGTGTTTCTTGTATTGAGGTGCCCAAAACTTAACACAGTACTCGAAGTGCATCCTCACCAGTGCCGAGTACAGAGGGACAATCACGCCCCTGGTCCTGCTGGACACACTATTTCTAATACAGGCCAGGATGCTGTTGGCCACCTTAGCTACCTGGGCACACTGCTGGCTCATACTCAGCCACCTGTTGTTCAGCAACACCAAGTCCCTTTTCTGCCAGATTGCTTCCCAGCCACTCTTCCCCAAGCCTGTAGTGTTGTGTGGAGTTGTTACGGCTGAAGTGAAGGACTTAGCATTTGGCCTTGCTAAAACCCACATGACTGGCCTCAGCCCATCGATCCAGCCTGACACAGAGAGAATTCCTTACCTTCTTCCTTTAACCTCTGCTACAACAAATCTAATGAAGCCACTAACCTCTAGAGCTTTGTCCTACATCTCCAGATCTTGCAATTACAATTCCTTGCTGCTCAACTCAGCTATTTCATTCATTGTCTGTTAAATGCATTTGAAAATTTTCAGTCTAAGAAAAATGTATTCATTCATGGGGTTTTATTTTCAGACAGGAACAGTATTTCTTCTAAGATACCTATATATTTTTTCAGTCCAGAAGGGAGCAATTTCTCAGCTATTAACAAATACCTTCCCAATGGGGAAGGTAGCACCTATGCACCCATAGGTACACATTTCTTCCTTTATATCCCAACTGCCTAGAAAAGAGTAAGAGTCAGTTTAGATTTCTCTCAATCAAGACCAGGTTAAGGAAAAAGTATTTTTCGGGTCTTCAAGTGGGTGATGTGGAATCCTTCATAATGAATATGCATAACATTTATTCTAAACACCATCTGGAGGAAGGCAAATAGATGTGACATTGGAAGACATTCATTTACATATGATTTTACACAACTTGTGTCAGTCACATATTGAGTCACAGATCTGTATTCCATAGTACAAAAGCTCCACATATTAGAAAGCTTGATACATGGGAAATTGGCATAGAACCTGGTCATTTGCATGCTATAAGATCTGTCATGCAATGATTAGACACATCTCTAAAGAAGATCAGAGCTTAAACTTAGATACCCATTTGCACCTTATAGGTAGATAAATTATCTACAGCTCTAGAAACTATTCCATGATCAACAAGTCTGTTGACAGAATTTCAGCAAAGGCACATATAGTTCTGCAGAATTTTCTTCCTTTACTGCTAAGGAATGTGTTTTTTTGTTTTTAAGTACACATAGCAATAAGATGTATACATAATTTTTAAGTATACTTAGCAATAAGATACTTCAGCAATCTTCCTGATTAATTTGGCACAAAATTTGGCATTCATACACATCTGCAGGATCCTCACTTAAGCAAGCACATCTGGTTTTGACTGTGTTGGTAATACTGTGATACTCAAACTGGGAAGAGAACATAAAACAATAATAAAAAAAAAATTACATCTATTCAGATAGGCCAGATATAATGATCCCCAAGCATTAAAGGAACCAATGGTATTGCAACTCAGACCACTTTAGAAGTTATAGCCTCTCCAGACAGATGAGTATTACAGGAAAATTACTGGCAAGAAGACTTAACCAAGGAGGCCACAGAAGCAGTGGGGCTGAAGAATAGTAATTTTAAATATTACTGGCTCTAGGTGTCCCTGCTTAGGCAGGAGGCTTAGAGCAGGTATCTCCAGAAGTCCCTTCCAAGTTCAGCCAGTCTATAATTTGGTGACTGTAAAGTCTTCCTAAGGAGGGAACATGATGCAAGTTAATATTGGTTGAAATTTAAATAGTAATGTCAATTGTACAAGCAGAAATTTTAATTAATCACTCTGTATTAACCAACAAAAAAAAAAGGAATTAATCAGAAAGCTCAATGGCTTTTTAAGGTGCTTTCTTCCCTTTCCTTTTACTTCATGAAATGCCTTATTTTCTAAAGGATTTCACTTTATTTAAAGGTCTACCTCAAGTGCTAATCATATGGCAGAAACAAATGATAATAATAGGAGTGTTTTCAATGTCAAAAGTGCCTTCAATGTGTGAGAGAAGACCCATGGTCCAACACTAAGACAAGACACAGGTAACTTCCTGAAAACAGATGCATGACTTTCCCAGATAATTAGCTGCAACTCAAATGATAAAAATATATTCCTAAGTTTGGCATGCAGAAAAGATGCTTTATGGTGAAGGTGTTGGACACATCTGCAAGACTGCCAAGTCCCATTTGAAAATCTAACTTTCAGTAGACAAATTATTTTAAGCTTAAGTACCTCTAAGGACCTTGTATGGGTATTTGTACATTCAGAACCGCATCCTCCTCTAGAAAAACACTATGAGCAATAGTATGAGCAAATGAGAAAATTCTGAAAAATGCAGTAACTGCTCTTCACATGATAAAGGAGCAAAGTATATTAAATTTTAGACCCTTATTTATTTATTTAGGAAATGGGATTCTGAAGATTCTGAGCATTGGCTACCTGGCCATTTTGCCTGCCTCCCCAGCCTCTAAAAATGAGGCCAGAAAACAGAAGCATTGGAAAACCATGTATGTGCATAGCCATCTACCAACACTCCAATACCCTGAATATACGTAAATAAGCACATAAATAGATAAATAAGAGACTATATAAAATTAACAAAAAAAACCCAACATATTTTATGTGAAATTAACTGATGAGGTTTATTTCAAAGCAGCCACAAGAAAAAAGTTATGACCTGGTCAAATGTGTCTCACATGAAAATTTCTGGCTTAAACTACAGGTCGCTGAAGTTGAGACATCTGAGTTGAGAGTAAAATGAGACAAACTAATTTGATGCTGTTTCTAAAGTACAAACCAGTGAACTGCAGAGCAAAATAGCAAAACTTAAGCTGTGCTTCCTGTCTCCAGATTAATCCTTAAAAGGACGTGGAACACTTAACATTAGAGACAGTCCTCCACAGAACATGTAAAAACAGTATTTTCTAATACTCCCTCCATGCATTTTTGAATAACCAATCATTTCCTTGTTCTGTATACCATTTCTAGAACCAGGAATTTTAAGGTGCACAGTGCTATAGATACTTTAGAATAGCTTTTGTATATATTACAGGCTATAAATTTATATGACTAGAAGACTCCCATCTTCAAAAATACTTTAAGTGAAAAATGGCTAATACTGACAAATACCACAACAGTCTTCAAGGAATATGAAATACAAAGGGAAAATAAAAAATAAAAAAAAAAAAGAAATTCAATGGTTACTCAAACTTCACCTGTTCTCAATTCAGTTACAGTAGAAACATATAACAAGAACTGTACAGATTAGTATATGCAAAGTTTTAATGCATTTATTGTGTATTGTAAAACCAGCTTTTTGAATTCGCAATGAAAACATTGTACCTGTTGTCTCCCTTGACTTCAAAGCTTGGCTAATGAGAGAAAACATAGTTTAAGACAATTTTTACTTGGATTGTAATTATAAATAATTGCAAATGGAAGTTTCACTTTAAAGTTTTTAATTATTCTGAAGTTACAAATAAAATAGCAAGTGACTAAGAATCAGTTTATATCTATGTTATACTGTTTAATTTAGGATCTTAACTGGGCCTATTGTTATCACAGAATTGTATCTCCTGATTAGAAGGAACAAAACTGAAGGAAGGAGACCTTAAGTGAATTAATGCTTATTAAGAGGTATCAAACAGATTAACAACCTGACAATATAAGCATCGAGTTTGTACATCAAATGCAGCAGCCAGGACAACAAGACCATCTACTTTACAGTGTGCTTAAAAAAAAAAAAAAGTATCAAGTCGAAACATTTGACTGTTACAGATTCTCCCTTCAGGACATTCTTCAGCTAAAAAGAACGTTAGTAGGTAGTAAATTTACCAATGGGCAACATATCCAAAAAGATGAAAAAGAACGAGAGAAGGAATAATGCATGGGCTTGAGAAGAAAGAGAGACTAACTGTTGTGTAACACTGTGTGTAGATAAGAATCTAAAATTTCATTTTTAGAACAGAATTTGGTTGAAATGCAATTCAGGCAAAAGAAATTGGTGTAAAAAGAGAAAAATCCACAGAGTGGAGTTCTGCATGCTTAATGGACAACCTACAGAATGCCTGTCATTACTGCCTTACTTCAAACTGACGTAAGTAAAATTAGTTAAAATGAGTCCAGAAAACAAAACATCTATCGATTACTTTTTGTTTTCAGAAGCAAGATTTCAGGATATTAGAGATTTAAGAAAGCTATAATGGGAGAAGAAAGGATTAGAATTAATTTTCTCCATACATTTTAGCATTTGAAAAAGCTTTCTGTCTGCCCTAACCCATAGTCCAAAACATCTAGTGGCATCAGTGGAGGATGTAAATACAGCAGCTTCTCAGGCATCAGAAAAAATCCTCAAGGGGAACAGCATTCAGCAAAATTGCACTTTTGCAGCTGTTTGGCACTTCTTTAATGATCTATTCTCCTTGTATCTCATTTCGACACTAAACTTTTTGTTGGGTTCCATTCAAGCGTGGCATGCACAATTTAAATGTGCCAAAAAGCAGGTCAGTTCTGATACAACTTTTTTTTTTTTTTTTTTTTTTTTTTTTTTTTGTCTTCAATGAAAGCTGACTCAGTACCACACACAGGGCCCAACTCTATCCCCTTCGCTTCAATAACAATTACCTTACCCTGTAGGTCTCAGAGGATAGCCCAAGGGAATGAAGCTCTAAATAAAAGGCTAGATTCTCTGCAAGAGGTAATGACATGACTTCCTACAAGAAAATTGAAAAGGGAGCATTGAAATTGACAGAGAGTGAAGGGAAAGTGCTTCTACTGGAAACCACAGCGGGCAGGCGTAACAACAATTGCCATAAAAATTATTACAAAGTGTAAGAGTTTCAAAAATAACATTGATCTTCTAGGAACTGATAAATTAAGACCAATATGTTTGTTGGTATGATCAGGTGGAAAGCATCCTGAGAATTTCATAGCAAAGGACCTACCTGTAGCCTTGACTACTCAGAAATATCTCTGTACCATGGAAGCAAATTACCACTCAACAAAATCAAGGAAATGCAGATTTTTATATACTGTTTATATGCAAAGACCATTCTATCTCACAAAGTCAAGCAGAGCTGCATGCAAAATGTAAATGAAAAACAATCACTGCCCCAAAGAACTTGTAGTTTAAGCTACGGCTACTGGGAAAATACTACCAATACATTCTAGCCTTTCCGATCTTCTTACATAGTGTTGATATAAAGAAGAATATTTCAGTCTGCCATGGATGAAGAGAGTTTTCAAGGAAATGCTTTTGATGATGAGAAAAAAAGTTGTGTTCTCCTCCATCTCTCTGACATCAGCAATGGACAAGGGAATATATAGGAAGAGCCAACAGGTCAATTTATGGCTCTGGAACTGGTGTCGTCAACAGGGCTTTGAATTTTACAATCACAGCTCAGTATACAAGGCACCAGATCTGTGAGCAGCTAATGGGATGAATTTGTCCCAGAGGTGAAAAAGGATTTTTGGGCAGGAGTTGGCAGGGCTCAGTGATAGATAGGGCTTTAAACTAGATTTGAAAGGGGAAGGGGTCAATAATTTCATGCTTGCCTGTGACAAA